>JAFVLL020038033.1:0-12834 GCA_021397915.2 Tor tambroides
ATAGAACAGAGACCCTCCCGAGACGTACAGCTCGCCGTTACACGTAGTGGCTTCGTGAGCTACCGCAAATGCTCCTTTAGGTAGAGGAGCCACCGGCGTCCAGCGGTCCATTCGAGGGTCGTACTTCTCCACCGTGAAAAGACATTCACCGCCAACGGCGTACAGGTTCCCGTCCATGGAGACGAGTTTGAGTTGCGATCGCGCTTGGTTCATGGGTCGGACTTCGCTCCAGCGGTCCGTGATGGGATTGTAGCAGAACACTTTGTCTGAGACTTTGCTTTTCTCCCCAGTTCCTCTGATCCCGCCGGCCACAAACAAGTAGTTGTACATGGTACAGATACCGCAGCCTCTGGTGTTGATGTCTTCTGGCATGACCGTCAGGGTGTGCCAGTCCTTACTGCTCTTATTGTAGTAGTAGATCATGTGGTTGTCCTCAAAAGATGTGATGGAGAGAGGACTCTGGGGACGGCTGCTGTTTCTGCTGGGCGGTCTACTTCCTACGCGCTCAAACACGTCGTTGATTTCCGCCACCATCAGACACTGGCGGTTCTCCATTCGTTTGCGCAGTATGAGGTCTCTCTCTGAGCCTGTGAGGCGCCCGTAGACGGCCGGATCTCTCAGAACCTGGAGAAAGTTGTCACTCATGAATCGATAGGCGGTTTCTTTCAGCTCATTTAGGCGCTGCTTTTTGGCGATGGTTAGGATTTCATAGCAGTTCTCAGGCGTGATCTGTGTGGATATGGTGTCGATAGCAGCCTGTACCGCACAGGGCATCTGCAGGATCTTTGCTCCTGTGATGACATCCACAATATTGTCTTTGCTCACGTTCATCTGGGAGGAGTAAACATAATCTACAAGCACCAATAAGGTCTTGTAGCTCATTCCTTTTACCTTCAGGATGTCTCGAGAAAGCCTGGCCTTAAAATAATCACTTTTCTCAGCTAATACTGATTTGTGTGCTTGTATTTTCTGTCCGCCCACCTCTATGACTAAATTTGGCTCTTCTTTTGCAGATAGAGCTTCTCTTACTGCAGATCCAGTTGGTTTTAGCCCTTGGCTCGATTCCAGCCCAGTGTGTCCAAACGATGTTCTGTAGCGGGTCTGATCTGCTCCTTCAGAGGAACTTATAAAGCATCCCAGGGTTTTTTCAAGTGACCTCGTTTCTTGAGAGCTTGAATAGGATGTGGAGGAGACATTTTTAATGTCAAACTGACTCCAAACCACCTCACTGTCTCTTAGGACATTGGACAATTTGTCAATTTCCTCCTTGTTTTCTGCTCTGAAGCACAGAGAGGGTCCCAAAGCTATCTTTGTTCCATTCGTTTCTTCTCTAATGTTTCCTTGACTTGCTTCACTCATATTTCTCAAACTAAGGTCCAGATTTTGTGCTCTTGATGAGTCCAAAGGCTGTATGTGCTCTTGAAATCCACTGTCACTAGAGACAGCATCTTGTGCGTATTCTGCACCTGTTGCAGTGCCGTAGTTTCCCAAACTCCTATTGTCAGTTAAACCTCCTGATTCTGACGTATCCCATGTACCTGGGAGACCCTGCAGTATTTCCATGCTGGGGATGCCTGTTTTCCCCATAGCTGGGACATTGTTATTGTTCCCTTCCCCTGGGATAGACAATTCTGGAGAGTCAGGGTTTGCTGCATGAAATATAACATCTGCTTGTACTGTGAACATGTTTCTGTCTTGCAGAGTGTTGTTCATCTTCCTGTAGTTTTGGTACACTTTATGTCACTCATTTAGTGCTTTCAGAGCAACTCAGAAGTTTCTCCTTTCCCAATAGTAGAGCTAAATTAATCCCAGTGAGCCTCAGGAATGAATGGCAGATCCTAATTTTTGGAGTAATGATCTTTCAGAGGCAACATTGCTAGGTGTGTCCTAGCTGGACAGGTTTGCTGTTTGTTCCAACAGTGTACATTTCATCCAGGTAAACAACAAAAATAAACATATATCAAGAGAAGGTCCTTTGTCCTCAGTGTTCACAGCTCTGTGTCCAAACCTTCTGAGAAAAGAAGACAAAGTTATTCATCCATAAAATTACAATCACATATGACAAATTTCTTGTAATCCAAATGATTAGAAAGCTAATGTTAAAAATAAAATTAAACACCACATAGTGAACTAATAGCTTATAAAGTGGTGCACTTTTGGAGAAAAAGCTCTCATCTATTCCTTTCAACAAGGCAAATAATCTGTCTGCTGCAGTGACAGCAGTATAGATCATGAACATCACATAATGAGTTGATGTACCCCTCACTGATCAACACTGAAATGCTCCATTTAAGCCACTCTAATGCGCATGCGCACTACTCGCAAACCTACTGACCGAGCATTATGGATTAAATCTTAAAGAGACTGTGAAACACAGTGAGATGCATTCGCACATTTAGTTAATGTTCTGTCATTATAGTTGTTAAATTACCAATTTAAATAGATCTAGAAAGCAAATGTACAGCGGACGGTAGACAGATATATTAAGAAGGCAGAGGAAACGATGAGGCTTTTTCAGACCAATAAAGTAGTCTTTGAAATAATAATATTGAATACATTCTAAATTATGTAATAGACCCAGTACTTACGCGTTAAACGGCGGAATTTCTTTGCGCAATTCCTCATACAAAGCGCTCTTATGTAAGTCAGTGGCTGTAGATCTAAATACACCGTGCTGCAGGGAATCTACACATTAGTCTACGAGGGTTGAGTTTTTCCAAATTCAGACCTCTTAACCATTCTCAGAAACGTACTAGCCATCCCATATCGTAATAAAACGGCAGTTCAATGAGAACTTATCTTCCTCCTCCTCATCCTCGACCAACTGTAGACGTCTGAAAGCCTCGACTGGAGAATCGGCGTCCACAAAATGTCATTATCTCAATAAAGCGAATAAAACGAAATATATTCCACAGAAACGACCCTGTGCTCCGAATCTGATCGGCACCGCCTCTCTGCCCTCGGAGTGCTTTACAGTATTTTTTATTTTATTGTAGGCTGAGGTAGTTATTGATCTAAACCACACCCCCGTTTGTGTTCACCCTCTTCACATTAGAGCTTCTGATCAAATCCTCGGTAAGCGCTCGACGTTCCTGCACACTCGACACGCAGCGCGTCGCCAAATGAAGGACGTTGCGCAACGGTCAACGGGAACTCCCAAGCGCACAGAGCATTTTAACGTTTATTGAATAAAAACACTAAATGTTGTGATTAAGCATTTTGTTATCCTTCAATAAAACGTAACAGCGATTTTCTAAAGCACAGTAAACTGGCTCAATTTGTGAAGAACTGAATATATTTCATATTGTTGACAAAATACTACATAAAACGAAAAATACATGTCTATATACATATCTACTCAATAAAAAGCTCACAAATGTCAGAAAATGTAATTTCAGGTTTTACCAAAAAAAAAAAAAAAAAAAAAAAGGATAAAAAGCAAAGCTTGAAACATTGTCAAGAGCAGCATGACTTCATCTGGCCTTCTCAAATGTGGTGAAGTTTTATGGGCACATTAAGGAAGACCATTACTCTCCATCCTGATATTATGGGCTACACTGCTCTTCAAGAGAGTTACTAGGGTAACCACTCCTTTGCAGAGAGCAACACATCAGAGTTGAGACTGTCTGTCAGCCTGACAGCACATGGTCAGACTGAGATGTCACTATTAGCCCTCTAAATACACATATCAGCTGTTCTCAGTCTGAGGGGACTCAAAGATCCCTGAGCCCACAAAGACTGAAAGCATTGCATATATTAGTGTGGCATCCTGTGAGGGAGGGAGAAAAGGCCTCCTGCAGAACAACTAAATCTCACCCATCAGTATATCTGGAGGCCTAGTGCTTTTATAGCACTCCGAGGACTTTGTATCTCAAACATCAGAAGTTTTGTCCACTCTAAATTATGACAGGCAGATTAGATCAAAACCAAATATTCTTAAACACTGAGATATCAGCTATTTTTCTTTATCTTGAAAGCTCTAAATATAATTATAAGAGCTATTTACTTGGCATTTTGCAAAAGGATTATTTTAGTTGTGCATAGTGTTTGATTTTCTGATTGTCTTCATGTGTAAAAAATCTGCTCAAATATTATCTGCATTTATATTAATATTACTCAGTGTATAGATCCTATGAGAATACCTAAACATCCAATGATTATCAACCATCATAGTTAAGGGATAAATATGACCTTTTAATTCCCTTTTAGGCAGACATCTTGCAAAATGAATATTTCAAGACAAATTTCTCTGAAACGCATCACGCTGGAAATACAAAGGAAAAAAAAAAGCTATACATTTTCATTTTTTAAATTAGGTTTCTTTCCTTCCTTCCTTCCTTCCATCCAGGCCCAGGTCAATTTTACTGTAAGCTCTAAAATCAGTGTTGCTGTTGGTAAAGTGCATTTCACAGAAATCCATTCAACCTCTGTTCAGCCTCAAATTTGATTTTCTTCTCAGGTCATTCTCTTTATGTATGAGCTGGCAGTTATAGTCCATCAAAAGGAAAAAGAAACTAAAAGGGCCAGAAAATAAAAAGGGCCAGTGGGCCAAAACAAAAACAAAAACAAACATGGTTATCTATCACACTTGCACAGATATACAAAAAATGCTGGTAAAAACAATGGTATATATTTGTTAATATACAGAAGTCAGAAATACATATCACAATGTGTCAATATAAAGCTTTTTCCATACCTTTAAATATCGATAAGCATCAACTTTAAATTAGAATTATGGAGGAATGCCACTTTTCTTGAACTTGTAACACAGAACACCAAACAGAATCTCTGGCCCGCCAGAGAATCCCATACAAATCATTCAGTCACAGGTTGTAGCCAATCACAGAGGCCAATCTAAAGGCCATAAACCTCAGATGAGCCCTGATTCAACCAATGTTTCAGGACTTCTTTTACAAGAACAACCATTCCTTGAAACAAACATTTTGAGATAAGCTTTCATGAAATGTTCTTTAAAGAAAAACAACTGAAATTAAATGAAGAGCTGAATAGATGCAGTTACTGTAAGCGTGTTTAAAATGTGACAAATGATATAAAGAGTCTGATGTTTGCTAGTTGGCTAGATTTGTTCTGTTTCTTTCTTTTCTTTTTTTGCTTTCTTTGTGAAATGTAATTACGTAGCAGTTAAAAATGTTATATTACCACAATTAGACCTGAATATTATCACACTGCAGTGGTACTGACATTTTCACAAATGCACTTTTTAATTCGGGTGAAAGTGGTAAAACACATTTCTCTGATGCACGACCGAGTACTTGGTAGTTCAGCTCATTCCTGGAACACATTCTTTTTTCCCTTCATTCATTAATCTTTTTCCCCCCCCTTCAGCCCATGACTGAATGCAAGGTCAGTCTAAGGAACTGCTCTCTCTGACATGCAATGGCCTATAATGAAGACATACAGTAAAAGCATCATTAGACGAGTAAAAGAAACAGAGTGATGGATACTGGTGTTTGTGCAGCTGCATCCGAACTAAAACCTGATCCTCACCATTCTCTCTGAATACTTCCATCTTTTTCTCTCACAGGCTGGGCAGTGGTATTTGCCACACCATAATGGTGGACACCATCTCCTCGTGCTTAGACTGTTTTGTTTTTCTGTTGATTCTGCGGTGTCCCAGTCCTCCAGACACCACCAACAATGAGCTCACATTTACTTTCTCAGTCTGCTTGGCCTTCTGGAAGTGTGCCGGCTCGTTCAGCAGGTCGTATATCGCCCCGTCCTCTGGGCCATGCTCTAAAGAGCCCTGAGACAGAGCCAGAGACCCACATGAGGAGGACAGGGAGTCCTGGAGAACTGGAGCATGTGAGGGAGAGCTGGTACTGCTGCGCCCCACCCCAGAGCAGTTCTCGTCCAGTTGGGTTCCCTCCATCTCAGGGGCCCCAGACTGGCACTGGCTGGGTGTGTTGGAGGTGAGAGTTGCCATGGTTGCTTGGGAGACATTACACACTGCTGTTGCCATCGTAAGGAACTTGACTGGGCCATGGTGAGCATGAAAAGAGACCATTCCTCGACCTGGGGCAAGACAACGAGGGAGATGAATGACAAAGACATTAAAAAGCTTTCTCAGGCGGAATAAAATAAAATAAAGAGAGATAAAATACCGAAGAAAGTAATGAGATATATAGTGGTAGTAAAATATCTCATCAAAACAAAATAAAACAGTTTTAGTATAATATTTACTAAAAAACTACTTCTCAAATGTTAATTTTAAATATAAAAACAGATGTCATTAAAAGTGTTATTTTAGCATTTATAAATGCTTTTAAAATATTTATATATTTTTAATTTAGCATAGTAGTATCAAAAGTTGAGGCAGATGTCGGGTGTGGTTTGTTCCTGAACTTGTGCTGAGTTGCAGTATTTGAAAGTGCTACAGACTTAAAATTACCCACAGGGCACTGGGCAGTAAACAAACCTCTGCCGTAGGTCTGGGCGATAAAATGATAACTATAATTAATTATCGCAATATAATTTTCCTTGATAAAACGATAACAAGAGTTCGATAAATGTTCGATATAATGTTTATGCGGCAAAAAAAAAAAAAAAAAAAAATGAACGAAACAGCACCACACAGGCATTTATGTGCTCAGCGTTGTCTCAAAGTTCAAACGGCAGATTTGCGAAATCCAGTGTGAAGCGCTTGAATTCAGCGAAAAACACAAATGACTAGTTTAAAGCCAGATGAAACAGCGCTGATAAACAGGAGAAACACTGTGCGCAACAATACTGTCAGAAGGCATTTCATATTTTTTGTGATTAAGCTATAGCATGCATTTAGACTACTGTTTTTATACAAATACCTAGAAACAATAGATACATTTTTACCATGGTATTGAGGTGCTATATGTGGTTTTAACTGTGGTTATCATGATTAAAATGTATGCTACTATAGAAGACAAGTAGTTAATTTTAATAAAACTCACAGTCACAATAATTACATTTCGCCATATAAAAATGAGGTAAAAAAACAATTTAATCTGAACTTTGTGATAATTAATCGATATCGACGGATACGAAAAATATCATCATGCCAAATTTTTTTTGCCCATATCGCCCAGCCCTGCGTTAGCACAATTCCACAGCAATATGCATTAAAAACTGTTTTCCAGGATTTCGATGTCCTAAACATGGCAGAATGGATTATACCCACCTGTGACTTTTGGGATGCCCTGCAGTCTGGGAACAGACAGGGCCACTGTGACCCCCAGATTGGTCCCCACCAACAGCAGTCCGTGACACACTAACAGACTGCTCACAGAGACTCTCTGCTGTCCTGAAAGGGAACATTTCATTTGATTCAATTACTTGCACTGCAAACTAAATCAGAAAAACACATACAGGTGCATCTCAATAAATTAGAATGTCGTGGAAAAGTTCATTTCAGTAATTCAACTCAAATTGTGAAACTCGTGTATTAAATAAATTCAGTGCACAAAGACTGAAGTAGTTCAAGTCTTTGGTTCTTTTAATTGTGATGATTTAGGCTCACATTTAACAAAAACCCACCAATTCACTATCTCAACAAATTAGAATACTTCATAAGAACAACAAAAAAAAAAAACATTTTTAATGAATTGTTGGCCTTCTGGAAAGTATGTTCATTTACTGTATATGTACTCAATACTTGGTAGGGGCTCCTTTTACTTTAATTACTGCCTCAATTCGGGCGTGCATGGAGGTGATCAGTTTGTGGCACTGCTGAGGTGGTATGGAAGCCCGTTAAGCTGATAGCAGCCTTCAGATCATCTGCATTGTTGGGTCTGTGTCTCTCATCTTCCCTTGACAATACTGTCAACAGGGCTTAGTTTGCTGGGCCAATCAAGCACAGTAACACCATGGTCATTGAACCAGCTGGTACTTTGGCACTGTGGGCAGGCGCCAAGTCCTGCTGGAAAAATGAAATCAGCATCTCCATAAAGCTTGTCAGCAGTAGGAAGCAAGGAAGTGCTCTAAAATTTCTGGTAGATGGCTGCGCTAACTGTGGACTTCAGAAAACACAAGCAGACCAACACCAGCAGATGACATGGCAGCCCAAATCATCACTGACTGTGAAAACTTCACAATGGACTTCAAGCAACATGGATTCTGTGCCTCCACTCCTTCCTGACTCTGGGACCTTGATTTCCAAATGAAATGCAAAATGTACTTTCATCTGAAAAGAGGACCTTGGACCACTGAGCAACAGTCCAGTTCTTTTCTCCAGCCCAGGTAAGACGCCTGACGTTAATCTCTGGTTCAGAAGTGGCTTGGCAGCCTCTTTTCCTGAAGACGTCTGAGCGTGTGACTCTTAATGCACTGACTCCAGCTCCAGTCCACTCCTTGTGAAGCTCTCACGTGTTTGAATCAGCTTTGCTTGACAGTATTCTCAAGCTTGCAGTCATCCCTTGTTGCTTGTGAACCTTTTCCGCCCAAATTCTTCCTTCCAGTCAACTTTGCATTTAATATGCTTTGATACAGCACTCTGTAAACAGCCACACCTTTCAGTAATGACCCTTCGTGACTTACCTCTTTGTGGAGGGCGTCAATGTTCGTCTTCTGGATCATTGCCAAGTCAGCAGTCTTCTCCATTATTGTGGTTTCAAAGAACAAGAGATACCCGGAATTTATACTGTAGGGATGGTCATTAATTGAAACTCAAATGTAAATATTCTAATATTTTGAGATACTGATTTTTGACTTTCATGAGCTGTACGCTCTAATCATCAAAATTAAAACAAAAAAAACTTTTGAAATGTTTTACTTTACATGCAATGAATCTAAAATATATGAAAGTTTCACTTTTTGAAATAACTTACAAGAAAAAATGAACTTTTTCACGACATTCCAATTTATTGAGATGCACCTGTACTATAAAATACTTGTGGCAGGCACGCATGAATAGAGGTACTTGGTGAAACATTCACCCAGTGGAATAATAACATCATCCACACATGCTAGGCTGTGTGGGTAGGAACTCGACAGTATGTGTGGGTAGGTTACTATGGGGATGATGCTGAACAGCAGTTGGTTTCCAAAGAAACCTGACACGATGCACACTTACAAATGGGAGGGAGGCCTCATTAGAAAGAAAAGAATGCCAAATGTTCAGATATTTGGTTAAACAAACAACTCTAAATTTGTACATCATGTACTGTACATTAAGTGGAATCATTTTAATGAAATGAAAATTATAAATGAGCAACTGAAGTCCAGTCCGGTCACAATTCTATGAATGATATTAAATCTATTTCAAAATTACTATCATGTTTGTGATTAAATAAAATCATAAGCACTTGTCATTGTCTTTCAGTTAATTTTGACTCATTATTGGTAAAGAATATGAGATGAAATTCAAAAATTATAATACAGAATATAAACTTTGGGACCTGTGATAGGGTAAGAATTCATGAAGTTAAAAACAAAAATGGGAGGGTTAAAGGATTTTATGCACTAGACTTTGAGACTTTTATCTAAACACAACAACTTTCTTATAATTTTAAAGTATGACTAAGAAGAATGAATGTCATTGGGCCAGAGCTGTCCTTTGTCACTTATCACACACGAACGAACAGAACTGCAGGTAAAAAACACGGACTAAAAAAATACCACCTATGGGCCAACATCCTCCAAACACCTGATTGGTCAGGACCACACTGCAAGTTTGAAGTGTCAGAAAACAATGTCCTATTCAGCTGTTCCCTAGTGCTCACTGACTCGTTAGGAAAGGGTTGGCTCATATTTCTGAGCATCATAGATCATTACATTAGTCATGGAAACTGCTCTAATCGAGGGCTATTACTAAACAAATGAGGGCTGAGTTTGCAAAAACATCTGCACATCTGCATCTGTTTTGAAGTGTCCTGTAGACCAAATCTGTCACAAAGAAACTAAATTAAGTTTTAAATGGCCACTTTGTCAACAACTTTTCAGTTCTCCTGAAGGACAATGAAGAACTCATGTTCATGAAGAACATATGTTTTATCTGTTACTCTGTATAACAAGTTATTGCGAAATGATCTGCAAAATGAGAGGGTCCTTCATGTTTATAAAAAAAAGTCTGTGGTGCATTCTAGTCATCTGGCTGCTGTGGTGTAGCTGAACATCTCCAACATCCAAGAATAGATTTAGCTGAGGGCTTTATGTGTCTCCAGTCTGACCTTGTGAAGAGGGACAAAAAGACATGTACATGGAAGTTTGAGTTGGCATCTTTGTTAACATATAACTAATAACCCTGATTTAACCTCCATATAATATCTACTACTACTACTACTACTACTACTACTACTACTACTACTAACGAACGTGTACAATTTATTTTCGTATAGGACTATCTGTACAAGCTGTCTTTAGTGTTTTAACCAAGCTAAGCTGTTGTGGTCAGTTAATCGCCTGCTGGTTGAGTGATATTGTAGCTGATGTCTTTGTACCACCATCAAAAGGCTGACACACTATTATAAATCATGTCAAGAAGAATCAAAACTGATTTGTCAATGAGCAACTCAGAAAACCACATGCTGATGTAATGGTTGGGGGATTTGATCTTATGAGCAACATGAAAAATGACTCTATGTAATGCATTTCATTATATTTAAACAAACCAAATCATAACCAGTATCAACATGCAAGAATTTAATAAGCTCTAGTGCTGATCTAACAAGCTGGAGGAAAATTAAAAAAAAAAAAAAAAAAAAAAAAAAAAAAAAAAAAAACAAAAAAAAAAAAAACTATCCAAGCATTAACCACTAATAGGGCTACAAGAGTTCCTAAGGTAACATCCTTTCAATTTAAAAAACAAAAAAAAACAAAAAAACATTGTCTATACATAATTGATGCAATAATGAAGATCTATCTGAACCCCATGAGTCAGTGCAGCTGTTTTTGTGGTGGCTGCTCTGTTTGTGCCACTACTGCACACATGAGTGAGTATTTGGGTCACAGGAGACAAAGCCATCGGAGACAAATACTATAGCCTGTACTATCACACACAAACACACACTGATATCAGTCTTAATTTCCACGAAGGACATTTCAAGACTTCACTCCACGCTTGATAGGGGATGACTCTTCTGCAACTCATAAAAAAGGTGGCTGTTCACATTATGACGACAAATGGATTCAAAGAGCTTTGGTACATTTGTAATATAACAGAAACTCCAGCACATATGGAATGTAAACAATATTTTAGCAGCTGTAAAATCCATTTCCAGGCAAAGGGATCATGACCATGTCTGCCAGTCATTTCAGCAAATGTTACATAAGACACTGCTGTGCAGACAAAGTGATGTGACATCAGCTGCAGGTTTCTGTAAGGTAAGTTCAGGACAGTCTCCATCTCTCCAAGGTCAAAACACAAAACAAAGGAATCAAACTACCAATCCCTCATCCTAAAATTTGCTCTTGCATTACTGAAATCAAACTTAAAAGGGTTTCAGGTTCTCTCTGTCTGAGGTAACTGCTAGCCATGCAAAATGATTGTATTCAGCTGTACTGAAGTGAAACTCAGCAACTACAGAAATATGATACAGATGAATTTCCCTCTTTTGGTAGTACACACAATTTTTTTTAAGTGAGAAAAAAATTCTTCAGTTGAAAAACGCTTTGAAGAGTCATTGCCTTCTTATTAAAAGCAATTTTTTTCAGTTTGAGAGTTGAAACTGAATGGATTCCATACAGTGTCAGTTTCACTCAGCAATAAATGTTTCTTTTCTTCAAGGTTGTTCAAACTTCACCTCATCCCACTGATGAGCCACTGAACTTCCAACAGAAAGACAGAAAATACCCTAAAATCCCAAGCAACACCTCAGAGACAAGTAAAGACACAACACGGCACAGGAGGCGACCAGCACTGCCTTTCATGAACGAAATCCTGCCCTCACAAATAAGCCCCAGAGCTTAAGGAATAGCCGGGCATGATCCGACATACTCAGCACAACCAAGCTGAAGGATTCTGCTGGTCAGCCAGAGGCAAAAATTGTGCTGGAATTTAAAAGACAATAACCTGCATTTTAGATGAAGTTACTTCTGTTCAATCAATTTTTTTGTTCAAAACAGTCTGATGCATTCAATGATGCCATATGTTATTATGAAGGACTCCTGATGGTAATCAATGCATCTTTTTTTTTTTGTATAACTTAACCAACTAAAACTTGA
The DNA here is from genome assembly GCA_021397915.2 of Tor tambroides. Taxonomy (NCBI): domain Eukaryota; kingdom Metazoa; phylum Chordata; class Actinopteri; order Cypriniformes; family Cyprinidae; genus Tor; species Tor tambroides. The sequence continues at coordinate 12,151 of JAFVLL020038033.1, forward strand.
TGGACAGTTTGTATGCACTTCCAATAAACATATTTCTGCAGTGAATTAAAAAGTAATCTGACATGTCCACACCCTTTTAAAACTGTACAATTGAGCCTTTTAAGCCAGCTGAGTAGGTACCAACACAGCACCATATTATTGTTAGCCATCAAATCTAGGAAGTTTTCCTTGTAACAACAGTAGGCAAGGAGATATGCCAACAGATTACAGAGATCTGACTAATCAGATCGAAGGTAACTTTAGCAGGACTCATCTTGTCCAGAGTGTTGTGTTATATGCAAAATCAGGAAGTGTAAATTCACATCAATGATGCCAAATGCTCAAACAAAAGACAATTTTAATAATCTTTAAGCAGTCATATGAAAATTATTAACCTCTAAAACTAAAAAAGTAAAATGCAATGTAAAAAGAACATGTAAAAATGCAAGATTTTTCTTTCAAGCACTGTTGTAAGCAGCAGTGAATCAGCATGAGGGAACTACAGCTGCAGTCAGAGACACACCCTGATATTCTCACACAGGAAGTCCTTCTTGTGGCCGATGTCTCCATGCAGACAGTTTCCTGTGTGGCAAACTTCTGCATGGGTTCATGGTGAGGGATAGCTGAACTCTACTCAATCTCACCACATTTTTCCTTCAAACATTTGATCCCAGAAAAAAAAAAAAAAAAAAAAAAAAAAAAAAA
>JAFVLL020038034.1:0-12583 GCA_021397915.2 Tor tambroides
ACATCTCCATTCTGTTCAAAAGTTTTCACCCCCGGCTCTTAATGCATGGTTTTTCCTTCTGGAGCATCAGTGAGCGTTTGAACCTTCTGTAATAGCTCCATATGAGTCCCTCAGTTTTCCTCAGTGTGAAAAGATGGATCTCAAAATCATACAGTCATTGTTGGAAAGGGTTCAAATACACAAAAATGCTGGAAAACCAAAGAATTTGTGGGAGCTTATGAACAACTATCACTAAACAAAAAAAAACAACAACTGTGGATCATTCAGGGAACAACACAGTATTAAGAATCAAGGGGGTGTAAACTTTTGAACAGGGTATTTTTTTTATAAATTCAACTATTATTTTCTCTTGTGGACTATGTGTAAACATCTTTTATGTGAAATATCTTATTCGTGTCAGTACTAAATAAACAATAACATGCATTTTGTAAGATCCCTCTCATTTTGATAAAATTAACATTTTGCAGATTCTGAAAGGGGGATGTAAACTTTTGACCTCAACTGTATATATCTACTGCATATATATAACTAATGGCGTTCTTCTGTGTTTCAGGTGGCGGGGTGTTGGACAGGAGTGCGTCTGCTGCTCGTTGATGACTTTATGGGATGCGGGACGGATCAGATGCTCTTAGTGTTTGAGAGTTCATCAGCAGAGCCACTTAGCAGCTTCCTACTCACTGATCTGTGTGCCGTCACTTACTCTGTGCGTCAACAGCTTCGTCTATCAGTGCTTCTCAGCTGCTTTTGCTTCAGGAACAAGCATTATATATTGCACATGCAATTTTATCTAGTCTTTAGAGTTTGATTGGATGCACATAAATACATAAAATAGATGCACATAAAAGGATGCACATAAAAATAATAACTTCAGTCTATTTATTTTGATTTATTAATTATGCATTAAGTTTCTCCCTGCTGTCTGTAGTATATGGTGTGCAGACAGATGTGCAACACACCGGTTGAGAAGCACTGATCTCTGTTTCTAATGCGTCTGATTGAATTTGCTGTGTGTTAAATCTGTCAATACTCTGTAGTGTGGGCGATCAGACAGTGAGGAGCCGAACACATCAGACGCAGCGCAGGAGAATCACCTTCTTATGGTTCAAGCCTTAGAGTCCAGACTGCAGGTAATTAACAGAAGCACCTGCTCGTCTGTCTACAGACTCATAATCAGTTTCCTTCCTCTCAAAATAGAGATATTATGGGAATAGTTGTGTGATGAAGACGAAAAATTGGTTGTACTTTATTTGAAGGTGTCCTTGTTACAGTGTAATTATACATTTATGTACTGAGTAATATTAATTAACTGCATATACTTACTATATGGTTAGGATTAGGGTTTGGTTTAGGATTACTTGCATGTAATTATGCATAATTAATATTATTATAATAGTAAGTACATGTAATATATGTAACAAGGACACCTTAAAATAAAGTGTTACCGAAAAATTCTGTCATTTACTCACCTTCATGTCATTTGTGTTTTGTTTTGTTTTTGGATTTGCTTTTGTGGGAACTTACCATAATTTTGCACATAAAGCAACAGTTTCAAAGCAGTATTATTTCAGTATCACTGAGATACTGTTCTTAGTATAGTTTTTATTAACAGTTTGAATTTAATTTATTCAGTTTTTATTTAATTCTTTGAATTTTTTTTAATTTTTATTATTATTTTAATATTTTCATTTAAATTGTTGTTAATGTTTTATCCATTTATTTTGTTTAATTTGTTTATTTAAATATGTATGTAGTTTTAATTATTTGTTTTTATGGTTTTAGTTTTGCTTAACTATCATAACCCTGTTCCAAAAAAAAAGTACAACAGAATTACAGACAATAATTATAATTCACATCTAAATTAAACTAAACTGAATAGTCTAACAAAATATATGAATCCCGCACACTGCTATTATACAGTAGCTTGCAAATCATATTTTAACGTGCCATTTTGGTCATGAGACTTTAATCAGGCATCGTTTTTCAAGAATGAATGAAAGATGATCGAAAAATTGTATTAAAATATGATTTTCAAGCTGTAGCAGTTTGCAGGATTCGTCTTTTTTTTTTTTTTGGATTATTTGCTTTTCTTTATTCCTGTGCACCTGCTTACATGATTTACTGGCAGTTTCAGTTACGCACTTACAATTGAAGTTACATTGTAAGAGAATTTCCTACAATCATTGAAAAAAGTTACATAAAGTAATGCAACTGTAATACATACGAGTTGTGCATGATATTTTAAAGTCTTCTTAAGTCATATTCTGACACATGTTCTGACACATGCAAGAAGCATCAAACTTGCTATGATGCATCAACAATTTTTAAATGTGAATTTGATCAAAGGGAAGATTATCAGTGATTTTTTTTCCGCATGTTTGTTTTTAATTCACATTCGCTTGTTTTAATGCACTTACAATGCAACTTCAGTTGTAAACGCATAACTTTTAAATGCATTTTATATTGTTTGTATTATATTTATTTTCTGTGGCTTTGGGTGAAAGTGCAATATTAAGGAAAAAGGATTTTACTTGGATTTTACTCCCCTTTTTTTTTTCGATATTTGAAGTGGTATTATGAAAATTTGCTGTATTTTTTGAGAGTGAAAATGTGCTATTTTTGTGAATGTTTAATGCTATATAGAGTTGGTCACATGGCAATTGTCAACTAATAATCAACTAAACATGACAATTGCCATGCATCCTAAAGTTTTCTTTGATGATACTTGTTAGTATACTTTAAAATGACAAATTAGTACATTTTGAAATGGTACCGCCCCAGTGACAGTTTTGTACCATTTTTCTGTGGCATTGAAGCTGGATTATTCCTCTCAAATATAACATGCATGGTTGTCTGTTATTGGTTTGTTGTGTCTTTAGAGCGGCCTGAACGTCCTTGAAGACCTTCAGAGAGACGTGGAGGTCAAAGACAGACTCCTGCAGCAGTCATTAGTGGCTTTAACTGATCTGGTGTCAGGCAGAGAACATGCAGTCTCCTCTCCAGAGCAGGTTCTTCAAACATTCAGAGTAAAAGTGCTTGAGATTTAATTATCTGTCAACAGTTTAGCACTCGGTTTGTCTGTGAATGTCACAGGAGGGGCTTGTTTCTCTGTGGGATGAAGATGATGATGATGGTGCTGGAGATGAAGAGGATGATGGGATGCAGACTGAATGTGCTGAAGCTCCTCTGAAGGTGCACAGAGTTTGGCAAAGAGTGATCGGACAGAGTTTGATCGTCGGTGTCGTTCTGACAACGAATAACACGTATGTGAGATTTACTCTTCAAATAATCAAGGCTTTTTTCACTAAAGCAAGAAACTTTGAGAAATATTGAGGTGCTATTATAGTTTTTATTAATAGTTTGAATTAGTTTATATATATATATATATGTATATGTGTGTGTGTGTGTTTCTTTTTCTTAAGCTTTTTTTGTTGTTTTTATTTTAATTTTTGTCCAGATATAATTTTTATTGTTTCAGTTCTAGTTATTTTAGTACATCAAGTGGAAACTAAATGAAAAATGTTTATAACAAATCTCAACTGATTGCTTGATTATATATTTGCAAAATATAAAGTATATTTTCTCACAATTCTAATCTGCTAAACATGACTGTAAGGAGAGAAGTTAAGATATTATAAACATAAACATCATGATTTTCTGTAAAGTCGCTTTGAAACAATATAAATTTGACTCAGGGTTACTGTAGTAAACTAAAATTTAAATAAAATTCAAACATAAGTTTTTTATTTAGAATACAATAAACATGAACTAAAATGAAATCAAATAAAATATAAAAAAAACTTATTGCACACAAATAACAAGACAACATTTTACATTTTGTTTTAAAAATTAGTTTAAAATAAAAAACTAACACACACACACACACACACATATATATATATATATATATATATATAATGAAAAAGGAAAATACAATAAAAATGGTTTAAAATAAATTAACAGACGAATTCACTGATTCATTAAAAGAGATTGCTCAAAAGATCTGATTAACCTAAATTAATTTTCTTGCCATTTTTGTTGCTGAAGTTTAAAGATGAACAAAGTAAAGTGTTTGTAGGTTGATTTCTCTGAAAAGTGTGACTCTGTGCAGCTCTCAAAACATTGATCTGTTTGTTTGAGCGTTACAACCTTCCATCCGGCCCTAGACTTCATGCTAATAGAGAATGAGAGCAAATATTGAAGCTGAATCTCATTACTGTACAGTTATCAGATCTATTCACACTCAGGCTGTTCAGGGTAATAGAGACTGTAACCATAGAAACCAGACCGCCATGCAAAATGAGTCTGTTTTTAGAAATGCAGCTGCGTTTGTTCCTCACCTGACCTGAAGGAGACCAGCTAATCATGGACCTCACATTCAACTCAAAAACTGCTTGAAAGCTGCTCTGTTGGTCTAATTCATCTCTGTCTGATAGCTTTCATACTAACAAGACATGAGATGATTTACTAATATCAACTGTTGCTTAAACTTCAGTTCAAGAAACAGAATTGGACTTGGTACGTTTGATTCATTTCCATGAATCAGTTCAAAATGTCCGTTTCAGTGAATTGATAGTTTTCAGTCACGTGACCGGCTCGAAGACTTGGAGGGCAAAACATCCATAGAACTGCTGCACAAGCCTGTCAATTTTTCATCTGTTTCCCAGCCGCAAATATTTAGATCACCTCTCAAAAGAATAAAACAAAGGTATTTCTGAACAAAATGCAAGTTTTGGCCATTTGAAATCCATATTAAGCACCCGCGGCAATATTTCAATCATAAACAGTGCGACAAAACGTTGTAAAAACACTTAAAGTGCCTTAATATATTTAAAACAGTAATATTAATAGATCAAATTCAGTAATCTCTATATTAATGATGCATAGTTTACACAGGCAAACAGATGAGGCCGGAATATGAACGTAGTCCGCTTAACGGTTCGGAGTTTTCCTTCTAATGGTTTTCTATGGGAAGCCATTTAATGTGAAACTTTGCACATTGCGTTTATATTCTGGCTTCAACTTCTTGCCTGTACAAAATATACATCATCAATAAGGTGTCCACTGAATCTCGACTTTTAATATCTGCATTTTACTACATTATGACTTGATGCAACCTGCGTAAAAATAGCTGGCGGTCAGTGGAGCAAAGCTTCGTTTTGCCCGCCAGGTGGGCGTTCCTATAAGGGTGTGACGTCATGTGAAAACTATCAATTGATTCAAATGACTCTGATTTAATGATTCATTTGCATCGTCACCTAGAAATGTTCACTGAAGTCCTCATGTAGGATTTTTTCATATATTAAAGTGTTTTAGTATATTTGTAGGTAAATTTTGCTGTTTATGACTATGTACTGTTATATTGGTACATATAAAAAATAAAATGAAAAAATACAATTCTTCCTTGCATTTATTTAGTGAGAAAAATGTGAAAATGTGCCTTATATCTATTTTTTATTTAAACTTTTAACTAGATTTTTACTGTATTTTACTTCTTACACTAAACATTTTGAAATCTACTTGACTACAATACCTGATTGATTCAAATGATGCTTCCTCTAAATGAGAACAAAAGTTTTATTATTTTATTTTTTTTGCAACAAACAGCAATATTAACCTACAGATATTGTTTTTGCAAAGCATTTTAAAGAGTGTAAAATGCCATGCAGGGACATTTTTAGTAGGTTACCCAAATGATTTTTTTTTTTTTTTTGAGAGTTTAAGAGCGAAGTTTGCATATTTTTTGTATGCTTCCTCTGATTCTTTTTCATATGTGTTATTTTAGTATCAGTAATATTCTATTATAGTTTTGTTAATATTTTGAATTCAATTGAATTTTTATATTTTCTGTTTTTTATTAAAATTTTGTATTTTGTCATTTTATGTCTAATTTTTAATTTATTTTTTAGTTATTTTAGTGCTTAAATTTAAACTAAACGAAAATGAGATGTTCAGCAAGCTGATTTTTTTTTTCCATTAATTTTTTTTAACATTTTATTGCAATGATTTTTTTTGTGGTTTAAGTTTTAGTTAACAATAACTCTGATATGCATTTAATTTGGATCAAATGATGCTTCCTCTGATTGGAGAAAAAAGGTAATTTCAGATCAAATGCATTAATATCGAGACATCATAACTCTCTTCTGACTGTTTTGTAGGTCTGTAATGAATATTAGCGCTTCGATTGTGTTGGATTCTCATCAAACCGGAGTGGCTCCTGTTCTGGACACTAAGACCGTGATCCTGCCCTATCCTGCATCAGACGCAGCTGTCGCTCACGGCCCGTCGCCGGTGAAGAAGATCAGACGCTCCGATTGTTCTGCTGACAGCGACGGATCAAGACTCGCCCTGGTCGCTGTGACTGACGCGGCTCCTTTATTAACCTCGGGCTGCGTCAGATGTCCCATCATGCTCCATTACAGCTCCAAAGACTCACCCGGATCTCCTGCGGGAGAATGTGCTCGGGTTTCTCAGCACTGCGGGCAGATCTCACTGGATCTAAAAGATATTTCCATGGGAAAGTTGCATCCACGACTGTTACAGGAGCACAGACTCAACACAGGTGAGAAAACGGCCTTATGAGTGGCAGTTTATAGTAACGATGCACCGATATATCGGCCGATAATCGAAAAACAGCCGGTGATCGGAGCTGATTATATCCTGTCAATCAAAATGTGTGAAGTAAATGTCTTTTGTGTGGAATTTAGGGCTGTCGAAGTTAACGAGATAATGCAATCTCATTTTTATTCACATAATGCATTCAGGTCAGTTTTGACCTGGAAATGATACATTTTTCCAAAAAATGCATAGTTTTTAGTAAGGGAATGAAACTTCACAAATGCTTTAAAACCCCCAAAAGACTTTCTTTCTTTCTTTTTTTTAACAATTATTTTTAGGAGATGTATCCAGTTAATTTAGTTTCGGGTCTTTTTTTAACTGAGTATGTGTGGGCTGTCATTAGATGTTAAAAATACTTATCTATAAAGATATATTCGTGTCAAAAAGCTTTTATAAAATATTTAGCCTTTTACCAATATCTTGCATGCTTTTGAGACCGGATTTTGTTGCTAAACATGAATATATGCACCTGTTGATGAACCATTGCTGCATGAAGAAATCAATTTTTTCATCTGAAAGTAGAAGTTTAAACAAGTAAAATAAATTTATTTAGTTTGAATTTTTTCTGAATAATATTTATGTTTTGTTAGAAATAAATGTGTAGCTTTCATAAATTTGGACTGTTTTTGAGCGATCATGTGTTATGAATTCAAAGGAATTTAATTAAGTTACATTAATTCCAGTGGCATTAATACTGGTAATTGTCAGATTACATTTTCTTATAAATGTAATAAAATAAGTTTCTGATCAATAAAGAAAAAATATGCTTTTTTGTTTCATAGTTTTATCTCAAGAAATTTATGCAGTGTTCACAGTTGGTTAGTTAGCCATAAAAACACTAGCTTACACTAGGAGCCTATTTACTTTTAATTATATATGTATGTTTATAAATTTATTTTTTTATGTTTGAATAAATCATGAAGAAAAATTATGAAAAATGTGCAATTTCATCTGAGTGTGGTTATTATATTTAAAAATAAATAGCGGTTGAATATAGTAGTTTGGGCTCTGTTGTTAATTTTAACCTCTAATATTATAGTAATGTACCAAAAAATTGTTCCTGTACAGTTTACAGCATTACTTGGGCGAGATTTTTTTTCCCTTGTGATTCTGAAATCCGAACTATCGGTTTCAGTATCGGTGTTGTTATCGGTATCGGTTCCGGGTGCATCTGTAGTTTCTAGTCACAGTGGTGTTCTCTGATGGTTTGTGTGTTCAGACGAGGCCAGAGAGGATCTCCTCAGCCTGATGGCGCTGCTGGACGTGTGGTTTTTCCGGCTGGAGTGTCCGGATCACACGCTGGTGGATGTGCAGGGCTGGTTGCAGGAGTCGCTGAGGTTCGAGCGGCTGGAGATCGACCCGCACTTCACCGCAGACCCGTCAGGCGTCCGGCTCGTCCGCTGGGAGCAGAACTCACCGTTTCAGGGCATCTTGAGCGTCTACTGCAGGTGAAAACATGGACTATCGGTTTGTTTCAGTCATGTGACTTTCTGCTCATCCACCATGTTCACTGGAACAGAGATACACTGTATGGACAAAAGTATTAGGACACCCCCTTCTAATGAACAGGTTTGACTACTTTAGTAATTTACATATATATATATATATATATATATATATATATATATATATATATATATATAAGGGCTGTCAGTCGATTAAAATTTTTAATCTAATTAATTACAGGGTGCTGCAATTAATTAATCTAATTAATCGCAAACTAAATTTGGCTGTGAAAATACCCCCAAAAGATCATTTAAAGCTATCATTGAGAGAGAGAGAGACCTATGATTTCTGTAATGCAGACTATACTTCTTAAACTAGACTATACTTCTTAAGTAGTAATAATAATAATACAAAATTATTAAACTATTTTAAAATGAATTTCATAGGCTTTGTTGTTTTATAAAGTGTAATAAATCATTAAAATGCTAAAGTTTTTATTAATTTAATTTTTTTTTGTTAACATTTATTTAAACAATTAAAAACAATCCAGAAATATTAAAATTTAAAAAAAAATGTAGAAATGTAATTTTTGTTAAACTTTTAATAAATGTAAAAAAAAGTTTCATGATTTGAATTAATACTGAATTTTAATGTAACTATTAAAATGCAATCCAGAAAAAAAAAGCAATTTGGGAAAAAATAAAATGGAATTTGTGATAAAATAAAATGGATTATATATTTGAAAAAAGGCACTTCCATAAATTTACAAAAGAAAATATTTGTTAAAAATGAGTAATACAGAAATAATTTAAATTGAAATGAAAAAAATAGAATAAAAATACATTTTAAAGCCATATGAATTGCTCTGGTACTTTTATGATGTGCCTTTTTTCATGTGGTCAGTGAACTGTTGTAGAGGAAAAAAGTAACATATTTTTTTAAAATGACGAGTAAATAACAACAAAATAGACTTTATTCATTTCAACTAAAAGTTTGATTCATTGGAAGACTGTGTTGCTGTTCAATGAGCGTGATTGATTGTGTTCTGCCGCAGGGATGAGCTGAGTTTGCTGCACTTCCTGCACTCGCTGTGTGACTTCCTGCCCGTGTCACATGACCTGCAGCCGCTGCAGAGGCCGAGGTTCTGCGCTGGGTCTCTGGCTCAGACTCTGCAGACGGAGATCCAGACCGTGACGCAGGAGGCGTCTTCAGCGCTGCGCTCTGATGAGGGAGCGAGGAGAGGAGAGGCGGAGTCACAGACGCTCCACACACTCAGGGAGGAGTGGCTTAAAGAACGCGGGCGGTGCAACGAGAGGCTCCGCCCCCTGCTGGACCAGACGCGCTACAGCAGACTGATAGAGCGCATGATTCCCGCGCAGCTGGACGCCGATGAAGCCGCTCTGCTGGAAGCTCCTCGTCTGTAGGTGAAAACCACATCATAACAGTCGTATGACTCCCCTCGTCTCATTTTAAACATCTTACAGTCAGTCATGTGACACATGAGAACCAATGACGTTTACTTCCAGTGACATCACACCTTTTGTGATTTATTCATTTAATCTTTTATTTTATTTATCTCAATTTCAGAGCTGTGGTGAATAGGGAAGATTACCAGTTAATAACTATTTTAGTATCATTAATATAGTATTTTTATTTTTATATTGTCCACTTTCATTTTCATTTTAGTTAAAGTTTTAGAAGTTTTTTTAGGTTTTATTAGTTCTTGTTATTTTCAAATGTGTATTTTTTTATTTTCAGGTTTAGTTTTAGTTTAGTTTATTTTGTAATTTTGTTGTGCATTTTTATCAGTTTAATTAGTTTTGTTGTTTTTAAATGTCTGTTTAGTTTTTATTATTATATTTCAGTTTTGTTTTTCATTATTTTCAGTTTTAGTTTTCAAAATTACTTCAAATTGCTACTTCGAATGAAACTAAATGAAAACTAGAAAAGTGAGTAATATTTGCATATTACAGCATAACTGAAAGGTTTTTGTTTTATTATAGTTAACATCTATTTTAATGCAGTTTAAGAGAAATGTTTGTAATATCTTGTTTTAATTAATGATAATAATAACACCTGTTCTGTTCGTCATGCAAAATATCACTACTTCAGAAATGCACAAGCCATTTTTTAACAAAAAAAAGTTAAAAAGAATTTTTTTTAAATAAATGAAATGCAAATAATGAATAAAAAAATGACTATTGACAAATATATATATTAACATAATATTTACAAATATGTTTTTTTTTTAAGGCATGTTTCTCTGGAAGCGAGTGACTGCTCTTTCTCTTTCAGCTGATCGTCAGCGGCTGTGGATCTGAATCCGTGAGCTTCTGCTGGCTCGGTCTCGAGGTTCTCCAGGGATTCACGGCTCTAATAGTTCAGTCACATTTCCACAGGAAACACTTCATCTGCCCTCAGAGAAACAGGTTCTCCATCACCGCCTGTGTCTCGCTTCCAGCAATCCTTTGTGCGTTTACTGTTCAAAATAAACGCTTGGATGCAAAAAGCCTCGAAGACAATTATTTGTTTTATAAATAGGTTCTTTATACTGTATTTCAGTCTTTCTGCTTTCTACCAAAGTCTCACATTACTTGCTGTTGTTACTTGTGGAATTTAATAGCAATTTATGTGTGAAAATTATTTCCAAGTAAATCCTACATGTAAATACTATACAGTACAGTATATGTATCTCAGTTTTTATCTCAGTTTATTTCTGTTTATTCTGTTTGTTTGTTTACAGTATATAAATAAATAAATAAAAATAAACACAGAAATACAGGGTTCCTACACGGTTTGGAAAAGTATGGAATTTGAAGTAATTTCCAGCTCTGGGAATGTATGGGAATGTTTAGTGATTGTCAAACACAACTGAATGAATTCAAGGTGCACGTTTTCATTATACAAAATGTTTTGTGTTTTGGGTTTCTTCTCACGATATTATTAGTACCGTATGACATAGCCTCGAGGACCTTTGCAAAAATAAAAAATATACAGACTTTTGTGTCCATGAGAAACCATTAAAGTTAGTGTGTAGAACAATGCACACTGAGCAACCTATTGTGCCATCAGCCCATTTTGGTGTCTTCGCCGCCACAGAGTTTGCGTTAAAGAGACCTAAGGCCTTGAAATATGACATACTGCCCTAATGAAAGCCATATTTTGAAATTTTTATTATTATTATTATTTTTTTTTTACAATACCAGTCTTTTTTATAGACCCTTGAACTTGGTAAATAGGAAAATGCACACAGCTGTATTGTGCCATCGGCCCATTTCGTGTCAGTTTCTCCGCCGCCACAGAAGATGTGCTAAATTGGACATTAGGCCTTGATATTAGAGGTACTACCAAAAGAAAAGCCCAGTTTCTATTAATTCATGTGCATCCATGCTCTCACTTTATTCATAGTAAGATGGCAGTGATGCACAAAGGAAATAGGTTATATAAAATTAGAAATTGTAATGCATAAGCATGCGAAAAATTCCCATTGCGCTTGTGAATAGTTTCTCGAAGGCACACAAAGTTTCTTGTGTTCATGCAAAAGTCACTTAGAGAAAATCAATGTAAAAAACCCCTGAAAAAATAAAAATATTTACTGATGACTGTAATATATACCAAATATAAAGCTGAAAACAGTGCTGTATGAAACATTTATGTTAAATATGGTACGGAAATCTACTGAGAGGTTTGGAAATTTGAGTCTGGAAAAGTATTGAATTTTGAAATAGAAAATGTGTAGGAACCTTGGAAATACTAAATACAGAATTTTTATTTAAACCTTTGAAGAATTATTTTATTTCTATCTATATATGTATCTGTAGATACTGTAAAAACTATTGATGTAAATAAAACAAAAAATATTGCAGTATGTTTAACAAGAAAATTGTTTCAAAGAAAATCCAACTTCAAAAAAAAAAAAATATATATATATATATATTATCAGTTGGTTTAAAAATCTGAAAATGTCATACAAATAGTAAAATTTTATTTTAAATATTTTTTAAAAATTACACATATACTGTGTATATATATATACATATATGTGTGTGTAATTTTTTTTTAAATATTTAGAAGAAAATATTTTACTATTTGTATGACATTTCTACAGTGGCTGAGAGAGCTCAATGCGCTACAATTTCAGAAAACACATGCAAACAGAAAAAGCACCAGCAAATTAAGAAAATATTTTAATCAGTTTGACAGCACATGTGCTGCAAATACTCACAACACAATCAAATACAGAAACGTGCAAGTAGAGACCACAATTATTTTTTTATTTTTTTTTACCGTATTGATTAGGCTACCATTTATATAACCACAGTTGTCCAAATACCATGGTTAAACTATGGTTAGTGTAGTAAATCCATGGTATAGTAACCATTTTTAGTTTTTATTTAGTTTTTATATAATAAATTAATTAATTTTATAAGGGAAGTTGTAAAAGTAAGTTAGCCAGCTTACATAACATTTCAATACAGTAACTGTGTATTTCGTCAGCTTATTTAGGCTAATAATACCCCCC
>JAFVLL020038036.1:0-77306 GCA_021397915.2 Tor tambroides
TAATCATCAAGTGTCCTAAATTAAAGTGAGCACATGCCAAGGAAAAGATGAGTATATGGAAAGATGCCACTTCAGACCACCGTGAACATTTATTACATCTCCAACTTATTACATCTCCAACTAAAAAATTCCATCTGGTGAATATAACAAGAAATCTGCCTCTGGTGTATTGAAGGGTTGTTTACTGTTGGTGGGTTGTTGTCAAAGTTTGAGGTTATGCACTTTTTTGCACAACAAACAGCACCTGTGAGTTCATGCATTTTGAACTCCTGTATCACCAGACATTAGCTTTTTTTTTCCAACTGTAGTTAATAGTAATTGCAAAATCCGATGTTAGTCAACCTATACTTTACAACACATAGTTACCTAAAGAAGCTAGTTGAAGAGGCTGTGCAATTCTGTCGCCTCTTTGGCCATCTCCTCTTCTGATCTCCATTTGGAAGGAACATCCTCGTTTTCCCGATCATGTTTCTGGAGCTGCAAAAAAAAAAAAAATAAATAAATCATCAGCACTTCCTATTAGAGCCCCAAAAGTTTATGCCCCACACTTGTCAGGCAGCACTGTTTTCATATTCCTCCAACATTCAGGTTAGCATTTGTGTTGAACCTCTGACCTCAAGTATTCAACATTCAGCAAAGGTCTCTTAAGATTCTCTTAAGTTATTATTTCCTTGCTGGGTTTCATTATATCCATGTTGAGTTTCCATGTTTTATGAGGGCTTACCATAGACATAATGATTTTATGCTGTACAAACTGTATACTCGGCCCCCTGACCCAAAACACAATATATACATATGCAAATAAAAATACTGTACACATACATTTACATAAACATTGATAATAAAGAATCAATAGCAAATACTTGCATGTGCATGTGCTAAATGCATAAAATATTGCAGCAGTTTTACATTATGATCTGAGCTAAATGTATTATGAGTATTTCACAAAATTAGTGATATACAGTATGTTCTAGCAAAAAGTAAGAAACATCACCCAATGTCTTAAATCCACAAAATGACACCAAATACATCAAAGTACATTTGGCTGATCTGAGCCATGAATTTAAAACAGTTTGAAAAGACTCATTTTCCAAGATTTCTAGTAATCAAATCGAATCACCAAACTCTGAAAGCATGTTTGATTTTCAAATGGTTTTGGAGTATAGAAAGAACAAACTGCTCACGACTAACAACGGCAGCTCATACCATTTCAGTCCAAATGGAAAACAGTTTGAATGTAATCCACAGCTGCTGACCTCACTTTATTTAAGACTCATAGTCTTAAATACAAAAGCTCTCAAGCCCACAACACTCCAGCGATGTGAAAAGGTAACAGGCCTTTTAGCTCTGAGCTCTTCATAAGAGCTCTGGAGTGCTTGAGATTCTTTCTTCTTATTTTTCCTTTTCTATCACTCTTTCTGTCTTTTAATATTCCTCAGACAGGAAGATAGAGGAATACCAAGGGATCAAGGTTTGGCAGATTCACATAACTCAGTTAGCCCATGTTGGATGCCATAACTACACAATGAGTGGTGTTTTTTTCTATTCACAGCCATTCAAACATCGGCATGTATTCTGATGAAATAATTGCACACTAGTCAATATTTGAAGTGGATCAAAACCTTTCATCAAAGTTGTGCTAAAACCTAAAACCAAAACGTGTTCTCGTCTTAGGACAACTTTGATGAACTTTTTTGATCCATTTCAAATGTTGACTACTGTATATGCAAGGGACAATGTACAGTCAGCCTGTCATTTTCACAAAATAAATGATCAGTAGCCTGATGTATTCCAGAGAGGCGTGTAATAAACAAATAAATATATAGAAAAATGGCTTGTTGGGTTCTTACAAATATTTGGTGTGACAGCGCTACAGAAATAGGGGGTTAAATATGACTGGCATATAGTCACATTGAATTACATGTCATCAGTGACTGTGGATGTTACAGTTAACAAATTCTTGTCTATTAATAAACTATATTTTGAATGCTCTAAACATTTTAAATTCTTCATTCTAGACATCTGCATTAGATGTCATTTGATAGAAAGGGTGCACTGGGGAAAATTGGTACAGTTCCCTCGGTTTCATCTAAAGTCATTTGAAAATCCCAAGTAGTAACCCTGTGAGAAAAAAGTAAACAAAAAACACATTATTGTTGTAAATGGTTAAGCTGCTATAGGCCTTGTTTGAAAATACAAACAAAGCTGTGTTGCAGCTGAGTGTGTCAGAGTCACTTATCATCTGGATGCTCTCTGCTTGTCTGCATTTGTTCTCCATCTTAAAGACAAACAGAGTGCGAGCTAAGAAGTCGTTTTTTCATTCCATCAAACGGCATCACAGCACCCTGCGGTTGCCCTTGAGGTTATCTCAATCCGTCCATAAGATGAACTTCAGGGCGGAGAAGCGTTTCGGATGGGGGTGGAATGTACTTTCCTATTTGTTTTCAGAGCTTGTAAAGCTAAACGGAAAAGCGTTTCTCAGATCTGAGTGATTCGGAGCGACACTTCAAGAGTAGATGCTCGTCAGTATCACATTTTTGCCGAGAGCAGAGAACAGAGGGGAGGGAAGTTCCTGGAAAAGAGCACAGCTGCTGTGAGCAGGAAATTCAGACTAGATCATGTAACACATGTAAGGATCAGTTTAGAAGTCCATTTGTTTCGCAGATAGCATTACTTTGCAACATTTAACACCACTGGCTTACAACACAACTTCATTTACATGCATGAGCTCTTTCAAATACACCAATGTGGTGAAATCCAAAACAAACAAACAAAAAACTAAACAAAAACAACTTAAAGCAACCTGGTCTAATGTGATCTCCCAGTCTGGTTTGCAGATTTTAGAAGGGTTTTGGCAACTGGTCATGTCGACCAACTAAATGGCAGCATAGCCAGGCTAATTAAATTGAAGTAAAAATGAAATAAAATTAAATTATAATAACATATCATATTATAACATTTAGTTTGGTTATATATTTATAATACATCCTTTTTTTTAGGTAATATATTATTAGATTATATATTGTTAATGTACATGGATTAACGATAAATAATAATATAATTTTACTTTTATATTTATATTTTATATAACTTTACATTAACCTCCTAGATTAATAAGTGTAATGAATAAATGTAAAAATAAATAAATAAATGATAATAATAATAATAATAATAATAATAATAATAATAATAATCTAGTGTGTTAAGTCAAGTTAGATAACTGAACCTTGTTGTAAAAATAAAATAAAATAAAATAAAATTATTAAATTAAATTATTAAATTAAATTAAATTAAATTAAAACAAATGATTAATAACACCACATTATAATATTATTTAGTTCGGTTACATGTTAATTTTACATGTACTAATATTTGTGATATAATACATTAATTAATGTTAGATAATTGAACCATATTGCAAAGTGTTTCAGTTTATTTTGATTTAATATTGAATTTAATTAAATTTATTATTAATGTAATATAATTTTTAAATTAAATTAAATTAAATTAAATTATTAAATGTATTTCATTTCATTTTGTTTCATTAACCTAGATTAATAAATGTTGTAAAAATAAATAAATAAATAAATAAAAAATAAAGTTTGCTAATTCAGGCATAAATAATTCATCTAATGTTAGCTAATTAAATATTACTATTTCATTTCAATTAGCATTGGTTTAGGATTAGTACACAGACAGGACATAACACATTTAAATTGTATAGTGTTTCTCTTCCAAAAAATAATAATAATAATTCATGACTCATATTATACTAATCGGTTTGATATGTACTGCTCCAACATCATCTTGAGCCATTTCATGGGGGCTTGAAATATGTCGTAATAGCCCCCAGCCGAAGAAACATGGAGCAGAATTATTCTATCATGTCCAATCTCCACAGAGAGACAGACGCTGAAAAGGCAGCAAATTCCAGGATTGCCATCTTAATCTGACACATGAGCGGTGTGGATGGATCCTCTACTCTCTGACACAGCTCTGTGACTCTGCCATCACTGGAGGATCCACTCAAATGTTCGATGACATGCACCACTACATCAGACTAGCAAAAGAGGAATGTTCAGCGGGCATGAAGCTAAGAGCGGAGCTCCGCCGAGATGCTTACAAATCAGAGCTGGAGTCGCCCCGACTGCCTGGGGACGGACGCTCCAATCACAAATTGCACCATAACAGCTTCACATAACAGTTTTTCCTAAACGTGATGCTGCCTATGGCACCAAACATAAATGCAGAATGTTTACATTCACTGAAGACTTGCTGTAGACGGTTGTCAGAGTGTTTCTCTGCTGATGCTAATGTGTTCTGAGAGGTTTTCTTGGTATTTATAGTTGCTACTTACGGGCCCAAGTCAAAAGAACCTACCCTTATGATACACTCCAAATATATTATATTTAGGGCTAAATTTAAGATTTATGCTTTTAAATTTTCATTTCATTTGGATTGCAGTAACATAAACAAGCTGATAAACCTATATGTCTATTAAACAAACAAACAAATAAATAAATGGTTTAGTATTATCTATTTGCATTTGTTTTATTTTTCACTTAAATTATCCTATTTGCAAAATGCATGCATTAAAATAGCTTTGAATCAGCTTAACTTTGTTGATTGTGAAAATAAATGTATTCAGCCCCCCAAAAAATCAAAGTAATATTTAATACTCAGTTGGTTAAAATTTATGACATTTAATTAAACTGGATTTATTGATGAAAAGCCTGGTTATTGTATATTTAAAATACTCAATTTATTAGTACTGCTACAGAAATCTTACCGGTTTCATTTATGTATGACTGAAAAATAAGCAAGTTTATTACAGTTTATATAAATATATATTATATAAATATAGTATAAATAAAATATAAAGTTTATAGGTTTATGTTAAAACTGTGCAATCCAAATGGATGTAAATTTTATATGCAATTCAAAAAAAAAAAAAAAAAAAATCCTATACTTACGCCTAAACATTTTTTGAGTTCATTCTACTCTGCAAGTCTGTGGAATTTTTCACTAATTTATTGTTTGCTAGATGGAAATTCAATCACTTAGAAAAGTAATGGCACACCTCTCAAAAGTGATATGATTTGAGGCATCACCCTGTACTTTGCTACATCAAAAACATTTCATATTTCACCTAAAAAGCCATTCATATTAAGACCTTTAATTATATTAATGTGGTGAATGACGGTCTAGAACATGCAAATAAGCATCTCAAGCAAAGGAATGTCTTTTATCTTCGAAAATGATTAGCCAATTATCAAAGTCCTTTTGATCACAAATTCAAAGAATGAAAAAGGATTAGATACGAAACAACTATTTGAATTGAAGAATGCTGCTGAATTTGATTATCTGATTACTGTGTAAAAAAAGAAATATACCACAGACAAAGTTTATTTTATATTGGTGTTGTCATCTACTTTATGTGTGTGTGTGTGTGTGTGTGTATACATATATGTATACATATATGTGTGTATACACACACTATATTGCCAAAAGTATTGGGTCGCCCCCTTCTAATGAACAGGTTTGACTACTTTAGTAATTTCTATGAGTATAAATCTTAATGTTTAAGCATATAATGATATTCTAGGAAATTGTGTGCTTCTAATATTATAGCAGCAGTTTGGACAGGACCCTTTTCTATTCTAACATGACAATGCCTCTGTGTATAAGGCAAGGTTCAAAAAGAAAATGATTGATTGAGTCAGTGTGGAAGAACTTGACTGGTCTGCATAAAACCAAGTTAATCCCAGTTGAACACGGGCTCTGGTGTGACTGTAAATGCAGACCTTGAGCCAAAAACTCATCACCAAACACCAATGACTTGTACATACACTATATAGACAAAAGTATTGGGACACCCCCTTCTTTAGAACAGAAAAATGCACTTCCAAATCTGTGGCAACAACGATGGGAACATAATTCATGTATTTAAAAATTGTATTTCCATCTCTGTTGCAACAGTTTTGGAAGTGTCTAAAATGACTGTACCCATATATACAAGTCATTGGTGTTAAAAAGATATTTTGAATAATGTTGTTAACCAAGCAGCTGATGGTAGACATTGATTTCAATAGTACTGAGGAAAAAAAAATAATAAAAAAGTCTATTGCAACTGTTTTGCTACTAAAATTCTTCAAAATAACTTGCATTTGTATTCTGAAGAAGAAAGAAACTCATACAGGTTTGGAACAACTTTAAGGTGAACAAAAGATGAGAGAATTTTCATTTTTGGCTGAACTATATTCTGAAACATCCAGCATAGGTTGCTTATCCATAAGCAGCTCCATAAGGCAAATCTGCATGGCCCTTCGGCTCTTCAGCAGATAGAAGACCAAATGTTCTTCAGAACATGTGAATATGGTGGTTTTATCTCGGCAGGGACCAGCTACATCCACATGGCTTCACACCAACAGCTGTCCAGATGTATAAACAACCACTTTCCCTTGTACCCTGAAGGCATATGTGAAGCTCCTCAACAAAGCTTCCTGCCAAGGGGACGAATCCCCCACTACTGCATCCAGTACACTTCAGGAGAAGAAGTGGCCTTTCTACAAACACATGAAGTTCACCACCTAGTGTAAGAAAGCATATGGCAGACGTTGAGGCTTTCCCTTAGGCCCATGCTAATGTATGAATTTATGTGCTCATTAAAAGACACACATTAATGCAGAATGGGGAACATAATGGGTTTTGTGGCCGCTTCTTGACATTTAACACAGCGAAGCAATAAAGGGGGTACATCTTGACTATCTGGCTGGCTCTTGACATCGGGACCTTGAGTCACATTCAGCGGCTTATGAACGTGACACAGAAGGTCATCGTATAATTACAGCAGAACAAAAAGAATTTCTGAGGACAATCTTTTGTTCTCGGTTCAGGAAGATGAGGAAAATTGAATAATTGATTACACAAAATGTGCTTATCTGTGCACATTTGAGTTTTTTTTTTTTTTTTGGCAAGTCAGGAAGTTATCAACACATTATGCTGAAACAAGAAAATGAACAAAGAACAAAGAAATGCAGTTGGGTGAATGTCACAAATCATTTGCAGGTCCTATTTAATTCCAACACCCCCCCCCCCAAAAAAAAAAATAAATAAAAAATAAAATAAATTAAAAATAATAATAATAAAATAAAATTAAATCAATTATATAAAATATATAAAATAATAAATTATATATTTATCATCGAGAGATGACTATATTATTACAATTATACATACATATGCATAAATGAATGACTGAATGAATGAACTAAATAAATAATTTACCATTAGAAATAAATATTTTACAGTTATGTTTATTAAATAAGTTAAGTTAATTAATGTAATAAACTCAATTTTTTTTTTTTTTGGGGGGGGGGGTCGATTGTTTCCATTCAAATTTATTATATTTTCAAATATAAATTCCATTAATAAATATAATAAATAATATGTTTTTTTTTAATTATTATTATTTATTTTCATTATTGTAATGAAAAACAATGAGGTACACAATTAAAATTAAAATAATATTGCAATCCAACAAACAAGCAAACAGACAATAAACAAACAAATAGTAATAATAATAATAATCATGGGAAAAATAACTTTTTTTTTTTTTAGTAGAATTTTCTACTTTTTTAAATTTCACTGTTATATTTCTTGAAAATTACCGAGATGTAAAATATCCAGGAAATCTATCCCTCACTTTATGTTTGTTGGAAGTTGGCTACACTTTTTTGGATATCGAATAATGTAACTAAATGTTAAAAAGTTCTTCAGAACAATGACAGCTGAAAAGATAACTGTAATGTTACTGAATGAAAGTGATATGAAGCCGTTTTCTCCTTTGATATGATGTTCCTTTGAAAATACATAAAAGTGTTTCATAAAGGGAGATGTCAGTATGTTGTCAGCAGTGAAATAAATTGTGGACCCCTGCACTTGTTACATGCCTGACATGTCATAATTATCAGCGTTCAGACACCAGAAAAGTGTAGGGCATGAAAAGTGCATATACAGTTCATAATTTCTCTCAATCTATAATCAGCTGAGAAATGCTCAGCTGGCAGGTGTGTAATTCATAACCAAGAGACAAAGATAGCATAAGTTAGACCATCTATTTTTACCAGACCTTTCTTAACAGAGCTGACAGCATTGACAGCTGTAGTGAGCAAAAGCACGAAGAGGTACTTCACAAATGTTTCCTCCTGTTTTTCAGGGACAGTGTGACATTGGATGTTCTTCACAGCCCCCTGGATACCAGCTCTTTCTCATATGGTCACTGCACACTGACATCTCTGACTGCGCAGTGGGACGAGAAGTAAGAAAGAGACATTGTACAGACTTCTGCCACACATTCTGTGTGACTTCCGACGGAAGCTATTTTAATGGCATGTAAATACATTTCAACAGCTGTTGTTGTAATTACCAGACAGAAGTTATATTCCCCAGATTGTCAGGAAAACGTCCCTTGGTTGAAAACTTGTCAAAGCATATCTGTTTTCTCAGCAATACTGATGAAGCCAGAGAAATGCAGTAATGTAGGCTCATTAAGTAAAATACCAGAAAGAAATAGAGAACTCTGATTTGCTTATTCACACCAGTCACCAATGCAAGCCAAATTGTGAATAGAAACAATAGATTCCTGAAGACTTATTCACACCAGACACAAACATTCATCAAACACACACATACACACACACACACACACACACACACACACACACACACACACACACACACACACACACACTTTAGCATTTGGTGTCAATAGATCTTAACTGGCATAAAATATTGGTTGCTGACTTTAAAAGAATGCACCTTCAATAAAGTGACCAAAAATGTAGGTATCTTTATAGAACTACATTCAGAATATTTCCATTAAAGTAATCGAACCTCAGGCCATTCATTCAGAATCAGGATGAGTGCTGATTCACTGAGTAGGCCATGAAAGAGAAAAAAGACCTACTTACACACCAAATGTCATCAAATCTACTGAAATGCACCATGCATATGTTTCACAAAAAAAAAAAAAAAGTGAACCAGTCAGTGTTAGCACTTGAACAGCCCAATATTAAAACTGGATCTATCGGGAAGACAAAGTCCTTCTCCAAAGTCAGGTCAGAGAAAGGATATCTCACAATGAGAGAAATTGGACATGATTAACCCAATGCAACCCCATTTTCTTCTCTGCTGACTTTGTGTCACAGCACATTGAAAGATCATGACCCGCTCAAGCAGACAGAACATGCCTGTGTTTAGCACTGTTGCCACTAGCTGAATAGTTCCTCAGATAACCACAGATCAGTGCTGCTAAAACAACTCACATTTCCCTTGGTCTTTACGGAATTAACAACTATCAATCAATTGTGAATACATACAAAGTAGCCCTTAGAAACGGGAAGACTCGTTAAATCTACAATGGTAAATTGTTTTCTAGTGCAGTTGTGAGATGACACTGCCTATTGCTTTAGTTTGAAAAACCACAAAGTAACTTTCAAGAATCAGACAATTCCTTAAAATCGACTATTGTGTAGTTTCACCTTCTAATGGAGTAGAGACTCGGAGACTGCCTTTCACTTCAATGCACAAAAACCTAAAGTAACCTTCAAAAAAAAAAAAAAAGGAGAGTCAATTCAAACTCAAATCAAACAATTCCTTAAATATTTTATTTTCTAAAATGAATTGTAAGAAGCTGCCTACCATTTAAATGTCATTTAATTTAAAAGAAAGTAACCTTCAGAAATCAGACAATTCATTTTCTGAATGTGAAGTCACAAATAACCTTCAAATGACAAGCGGTTCATGAAATACTTTGTGTGAATTGTGCATTCTAATGTAGCTGAAAAAAAAAAGTTGTCCAACATGGCAAGTTGTAATTTGTACTTGAATATTCATTAAAATATAATATGGTTTGTGTTGCACAAATATGGATAAAACAAACTTAAATGCAATCATAAAGTCCCCTACTCAATCCCTAAACCTAAACATAACTGAACTAATCGCATACAAATAATCTCATATAAATAATTACAATAAAATTGTCATGAGAGCGGTAGGCTGAATATCATGCCAGTGTAAAAAGTCTTTTTTTTTTCCATTCAAGAGGATAAACATCATATCAGTATGAAAGTATGAAGCAATATGCAAAGTAACAAAGTAAAGGACAACTGGTCAAGTCAAAAGTTGTTACATTTATTGATTAAAAACATGAAATGACCTTCAAAAATAATATTTTAGAGTTTTTTTTGTGAACTTTTCAGTTTCAAAAGACAAAACAATCATTAAAATCAAGCAAACAAACAAATAAACAAACATAATAAATAAATAAATTAATAAATTATATATATATATATATATATATATATATATATATATATATATATATTTTTTTTTTTATTATTTTTTTTTTTAATGGTGAGTTAAATCTTCAATCATTAAGTTAAGTTAATTTTTTGGTCCCACTTTATATTAGGTGGCCTTCACTATGTACTTAAATCAAAAAATAAGTATAAGCTATTTGTTGAGTTCATATTCTACAGGGAAGGTTAGGGACAGGTTTGATGGTATGGGTAAGTTTAAGGGTTGGTTAAGGTGTAAGAGATGGGTCAACAGTGTAATTAAAATGTAATTACAGAATTTTATTACAGATGTAATTACATGCAGTATTTTACAAAATAAAAAATAAAAACATGTATGTACATAATAAGTTCATTGTATTAAATGATTATTTTAAATGTAAGTACATAGCAGTTAAGGCCACCTGATATAAAGTGGGACCATTTTTTTTTTTTTTTTTTTTTTTTTTTTTAAATGTGTAGTTGTGAGAGGTTGCCTCCGTCTGAGGCAGATTAACTTTGACGAGGCAGGTTTGAAACGCAGACAGTGCCACTTTCAATTACACACGAGTCACGTATGTGGAAGTCTCTGTTCTGAGGGAATGTAACAGGCTCTAAAGAGCTCATCACCGGCAACAAAAAAACAAACACACCCAAGGACGCATCATTAACATTTCACAACAGTTGTTTTTCCTCGCTCCTTTATTCTCTCATTATTTCTCCTTCGTTATTCCAAGGTAAACACTGAATAATGATGACAGTGCTGGAGACAATAATCTCTGACAAAAGAGAATTTATGATAGCTTATCTCTGGGAGCCTGAAAAGTTGAGATGACTGTTTGATGAAAAATCCTATTCTAATATGACCTATCAAACAATAACAACGTATAGTTGTCTAAAAAAAAAAAAAAAAGAGATAATTCAAATACCAGCCAACATTATAAGGAAATCATGTGATTATAGGAGAGGAAAATATGTTGAACTTTTAATCTTAATTAACGTCCATCAAACAGAATCTCAAAAATCTTCGTTACTAATTCATATCTGTTTCGGGATTCTCCTTTTTGATGAAAGGAAGAGAATCTAGATGATTAAAAACGTCCTGCCATACCGGATGAATAATTGAACTGGCGTGGCCCCTTTGACACAGAGTAACAGATGACTATTATCACCATTCCAGTTACGTAAGCATTTCGCCGGCCCTGCGGTGACACTGTGATATCCTTGCAACTGCATAATGGGAGTTGAAAGAAACTCCGTTATGCGGAGGCTGATAATATAATAATATGATTATTCAGGGCCAAACATGCACACAAAGTGATTGCGGCGCGGTGCAGTGTAAAGGTCTATCTCTGCTTCATGAGTGCGACTTTATTCAAGTGTGTGCCGCAGTCAATACTTGTATGTCAGAGCAGTAATTGACCTGAATTGAGGCGAGCGGAGCCTTAAGGCCCCATCAAGATTAATTACATTCTCACACATGCAAATCAATGCACTGAGTTGGAGGGCTGTTCTGTACGTCTCCAGTCAGCCTTGTTTTAGAGGGTAATAATTTATTTTGGGTCTGGAGAAAACTGCTGCATATTGTAATTACGTTGTTCTCAACCCATTTTAGGATCTCTTGGGGGAAAAAACTAGGAACTAATTAATTACCGCTGCCTGCTAAGGCAATCATCACTATTACTATTGCTCTTACTAAAGTCTGGTGTGTTGCACATGCTATTACTTAGCAACTAGACCGCGAAACAGGTGGAAAACAGGGATATAATATGCTTATATTTAAAGAAGTTGGTTATAACAAGAGAGAATATCATAGAGGCTTAGGCTTGCTAAACTTGGGCCCAGCCAGCAACTCCCTAGCAACCATTCATAACATCCTAGCAACCCCTGCTGGGGAAAACAAAAGCCTAAGATGGTTGGTTGGTTTTAGCTTGTCTTCTAGGCTGATCATAGCTGGTTTTAGAGAGGTGTTTTGGCGACTTCTTTAGCTGGTCCTAACTGGTCAGGCGGGGAGACCAGCTGACCAACCTGCTAAAACCAGCTGAACACCAGCTTGGCCAGACTGGGAGACCAGCCTAAACCAGTTAAGACCAGCCAACCAGGATATGACCAGGCTGAAGACCAGCTAAAACCAGCCGACCATCTTAGGCTCTATCTCGCTCTCTCTCTCTCCAAAAGGGAAATCTCAAAAACAACTCAGAAAACAATAAAAGAATTGGATTAGCAAATTATACTAAGTTATCTCCTCAAAATTACTCACAACACAAACTCACAACACCTTAGCAACTGATTACAAAATACTGGGAAAGATGTTGACTCAAAACATCAATCGCCTAGTAACACCCTAGCAACCACTCTGAACACTTAAAGGTGCTGCTTTTCAACTGTGCATGAAAGCATAAAAATGCCATAATATGTTTGCAGATGTTTAGGAAACATGCTAAGTTAACATACTTGTTTCTCTGAAAGACAATGCTACAGTCATGTGAAATGTGTGTACCGTGTCAGAATGTTTGTTTTTATTTTGGTCTGTGTTTGACTCCGCCCACTGCCAGTTTACCCAATAGGATTTCGTTTTGGTAGAAAACACAGCGTACTGCAGCCATGGAAGCCAGCAAACAAACTAGGTCAGAGACTGAAGATTCAACCCAACCTAAAAAGCCTCAGCATTCATCTAAAAATCTCTATGACCAAAACACGTAAAAAAAACAAATAATCAGCTTACAGTAAGGCGTGCTGCCTTCCATTGTCATTTGCACTTGTTCCTGTTGCATGTGCTCAGTCTGGCAACCCACTGGGAGAGAACTGTCTCCAATATTTTGAATTTGGACTGCAGTACCCATTTCAACCACTAGCTGCCAATATTATATATTGCACCTTTGAGTAACTGCTTAGCAACAATAGCCTCAAAACTACTTCGTAAACCTTAGCAATAAATTAGCAAATATGGGAACGTTGTGAACCCAGCTTCAACGTCATGGTGATGATTTTTATTTCCAACGAATGTGAGAATCTAGCTGTTCTGTTAACATGAAATAACAAGCGTGTTTTAAAGTGCGAGAATGATTTGACATGTGCAGCCAAGGTTTGGGATTAAGGTTGTGTCCGGATTAGAAATCCACAGGCCCGGCACTGACAAGACAATGAGGCTGAACCTTTATCGGAAAACTGACCTTCCTTTTCATCCGTCCCATTTCTCATTCTTTATTAGCTTTGTTCCTCTCTC
The DNA here is from genome assembly GCA_021397915.2 of Tor tambroides. NCBI lineage: Eukaryota > Metazoa > Chordata > Actinopteri > Cypriniformes > Cyprinidae > Tor > Tor tambroides. The sequence continues at coordinate 13,564 of JAFVLL020038036.1, forward strand.
GAGTAACCTTTAGCCTTCAGACGCTCTCTCGCCCTCTCTCATTTTCTTTCTCTTCTTTTCTTGTGTAACAGTAATGATTTCCTTCTCACAACACTGTCACAAAGTGCCATTTCCCTTCACAGTAAAGCCACCTATCAGAGGGACTGGATTATACAGACAGACAGCAGCGTACCTCATTTGGCCCCTCAGGGCAGCTTCTCACCACGACTGTTGGTTTTCAGACTTAACACGTCTCATCTCATTATCGGCATCTTTGGTTGTTTGCCGATCGCAGGTAATTAAAAGAACATTTGGTATTAAAGGGCTGAAACCTCCTTGTCAAAACAAGCAAAAGCAGACCGATAGAAAGTGACAGTGTTTTTCTTTTTAAAAAGATGGTTCTTGACAACTGCTGACGGACAGTGAAACAACTGCCGCCATTTCTCAGACCGTAGAAGAGACAAGAGAACATTTTTAATGAATAGTTTCCCAAAAAAACTATGATTTTTCTGAATCAGTTGATCTACTTAACAAAACCTGTCTGAATGATTTGTTCTCAAATTGTGAGTTTTTTTAATCAGTGGTACATTTCGCAAAAGCCTCATTAGCCAGTTATGGTCCCAAGGTCCATCTTTACCAACATAATTCACCAAACTACAGCTCTCAAATGATGGTTCGAAGAAGAGTTTACTGTTGTGGACCTAAATAGATCATGCTTTTAAGCAAAATAAGCAAGCTGTGTGTGCTATCTCTTGGGGAACCTGCAACTGAACAAACAAACAACTGGAATTAAAGTAAAACAACAGAGAACAATAAACAGCAAAGAAGTCCTCAGATGGTATTTTTTTAAATGTGTGTTTTACTTTGTTAAACACACATCACCCAAAACACGGCATGTTGCAATCTGTGGCAAAGCAAATGAGAGACAATGAGCGTTTGATTTTATTGGCGTAAAACTTATTGTAAAGCTTCTTGAATCACCAGTTTTTGAATCTGTAACAAGCTTAGGTTTATGCTTTGGTTGCTGCAGATTGCTGAATACTTGCTTCAATTTGGGTCTGTTCTTCACAATCTTATAGATTCTGAAGATTTGAATTCTAGCGCACAAATAAAATTAATTACGCTGGTAACACTATAATAACTGCACACTATGAATCATTAGTTAAGCATTAGTAAATAGCCAATTCATCCTTTATAAAGCATTGTTCCAACATTAATAGGCATTAGTAAACAGTTTATAAATACAGCTATAAAGTTTTGTTCTAGAGCATATCTATAATGTTTAATAATTGTATTTTCATAAGTTATTAATGATCAGTTTAGACACATGATAATAGTTGCTCAGTGCGTTAATAAATGCTTTATTAACACATATTCCTGCAGTAATTCATGATTAAGTCAGGTAGTTACAAAACATTTAGTAGTTGCCAGCCATCTATTTTTTGTGAGCACATCTAAAGTGAGGACTATTTATACCTTGTAAAGCATTTACAAAGGAGATTTATCATTTATCTTCCAAACAGAAAATGTTAAACAAACACAACACAGAGGGATACAGAACGCAGAAATATTTTTTCAAAATGTAAAAAATGAAACTGTACAACTATACACTTGATAAAAAATTTAAAATAAACCTCTGCAATGCTTATAAATCAAGAACAAGGCAGTATTTATAAACTGATAACTAATGACTATTAATGTTGGGACAATGCTTTATAAAGGATGAACTGACTATTTACTAATGCTTACCTAATGATTAATAGTATGCAGTTATTATAAAGTGTAACCGTATAAGTTACACCATTGTATGGGAAACACTGGTTAACAGCTTACTGAAGGTCAAAATTACCAATGAACAATGACCTCAAATTTAATCGAGTTAAATGGACTACTTTTGAGATACTTCTATAGTGCTTTATAGAAGCTCGGAAGACACAGTCCTCATGCAAAATACCACTGAGTACATAGAGAGAGAGAGAGAGAGAAAGAGAGAAAGGGCACACTACTTTGGAATGAGCAGAGGGAATTTTCATTTTTGGTTGAAGTAAATCAGAGATTTTTACCTCAAATACGGTGTGTGTGCTGTGCACTGGATGGCAGCCAAACCTTCTAAAGTTTAAAGAAAATGTGTGTGTGTGTGTGTGTGTGTGTGTATCATCCCTGGACAGGCCCACAGGCTGATGACAGGGTATCTCGGTGGACTAGAGGACAATCTGGTGTGTGTCACAACATCCAGACGCTTTCTTGCCCAACGGAGACTAATTACTCAGCATGACAACATGTCTCCTGCCTTTCTCTCATCTTCCCTTTCTCCCAGAACGCACCAAACACCTCCACTGGACAAAGACTCACAGAAGGAGGGAAAAAGAGTTTAATGACAGCTTGTTTCATTTGTCTCTTCTCTTCAATTTCACTGTCAATTCAACACTGCCAAATTCCTGAGCCTGCGTGACAGGACTGGGCAAAATTTAGTGGTTATAAACTGACATTTCCTGAGTGTGAATTCTCAAGAAAATGCCAGAAAGAAGAACTTGCTGATACACATCAGATCATTTTTCAGTCTAACACAATTTTGCGATATTCACTGTAATGCATTGCTTTACAAATGATAAGATATATTTCTCAACACTGTAAAAAGTGATTCACTATATTTACTCAATAAAATTGTGTCAACAGATTACAAGCAATATTATTAATTAAATTCAACACATAAAAAATAATTAGAATTAATCAAATGATATGCTTACAAATTATTCATTCACAATGAGTAAAAATAGCACAAAAAATTAAGTAAGATTTAAACAAAAATATTGGTTTCATTGGACAAAAACACACTATGCTAATGAATACTATGTTATGCATGCCAGGCCAGTAGTTGGCGATCAAGAAACACCCCGCAAAAACATACTACGCATGCACATGGCATCACCTTTTTCACAAATTCATGTTTTTGTTGTTTACATGGAGATGATACAGGCATCGTGTTCAAAAGCTTGTGTTTCCAGGCCCCCAAAACGGAGTTATTGAAGACACCTGATGTTAACAAAGAATCACTGAAGGCAAAAATAAAAAAAAAAAAGGTTACCATTACAGTGGTCAGTGTTTGCTTTAGTTGGGCTCTTGACCCTTGACTCTTTAACACTAGATTTTGTTTAGCTGTTATAACTGAGTTAGACAACAGTTAAGACAAGCCAAGAGAAAAGATGATGGGGTGGTGTTGGTAATGTTTTGACATCATCGTTTGTCCTGAATCTCTGAAATGGATTTACTTTATTGATTTCAGCCATCCTGTGATTGTGCAGTATAGGTCTTGAGATTTTTAGAAGCTCTTCTGAATAGATTAAAAAACGTTTTCACTTAGGCACACAGATATCAAGTATCAGCGTGAGCACCTCAACAATGGTGACCATCAAATGTTGCAGTGCATTCTGGGTGCCACCAATCAAAACTCATCAGTAGCTCCCATCATGCATTGCGGCATGAATAAATTATGAGCTGAATTGTCTTAGTAACTTATTTTATTTTGACTTTTCTTTTTTTGCTGTTTTTAATTGATATTTTTAGTAGCTTGTTTTGTGATGTTGAGTTGCTCTGTTTATCTGAATATGCTGTTTGTCACCGTTGTTGAGATTCATACATTGATTCTTGATGTCAGAGTGTGCCTAAAAGTACAATTTTTTATTTTTCCCCTCCGTTTTTTGATCAGAACAATTTTTAAGAAACCCTTTTAATTTGACTGAAAATTCCAGGTCGTATACTGTATAATTACAGGGCTGCTGTAATAAAAGTAAATCTAATTCAGAGATTAGACTCTAAATGAGTTCAGAGATTCAGGTCAAATGATGATTTGACCATCACCACCCGATCACCTTTTCTCTTGGCTTGTCTAACTCAGTTACAGATGCCAAACAAAATCTAATGTTAAAGAGTCAAGGGTCAAGAGCCCAACTAAAGCAAACACTGACCACTGTAATGGTAACCTAAAACAATTGATTTTCTCCTTCAGTGATTCTGTTTGTTAACATCAGGTGTCTTCAATAACTGTTTTTGGGGCCTGGAAACACAAGCTTTTGAACACGATGCCTGTATCATCTCCAAGTAAACAACAAAAACATGAATTTGTGAAAAAGGTGATGCCATGTGCATGCGTAGTATGTTTTTGCGGGGTGTTTCTTGATCGCCAACTACTGGCCTGGCATGCATAACATAGTATTCATTAGCATAGTGTGTTTTTGTCCAATGAAACCAATGTTTTTGTTTAAATCTTACTTAATTTTTTGTGCTATTTTTACTCATTGTGAATGAATAATTTGTAAGCATATCATTTGATTAATTCTAATTATTTTTTATGTGTTGAATTTAATTAATAATATTGCTTGTAATCTGTTGACACAATTTTATTGAGTAAATATAGTGTATCACTTTTTACAGTGAAACCAAACTTAAATAACATAACTATTTCCCTTTACTCATTTTATTTTACATTTGATTTTACAATGTATTTTGTTAATTAATTGTAATGTCCTTTTAACTATTTCAATACTGACATACAGCCCAAAATGTCTAAGAGTTTTCTTTTCTTTTTCTTTCTTGTTTCTTGAGCAGTAAATCAGCATATTAGAATAATTTATGTAAAATAATGGTCACAGGAAATTGAGCTTTGCGTTTTAAAATATATCACAATGAAAAAAAGTTATTAAAATTGCAATATGATTTCACGATAATACTGTTTTTTTGTTTGTTTGTTTTTTACAGTAACTACTTGTGTTTGCCTTGGTCCTTGCTGTATGACATTTCAAATATTCCACATTTCTTAAGTACAGGTATATTAAAAATAAATACTGTATTAGTGACAGTAAATTCATTCCTTTTCATTTTATTTCAGTTCAAACTAAAGTGAAACCATGTTTGCCTCAATTCAAATTTGATATAAACTCACTTTCACAAAATTCAAAATCTAACGTATCATATAATTAGCATTAATTTGAAATGTATACCATACCCATTAGTAAAGTACTGAGCATCATTTAGCAAGTGAATAATCCCTCCACTCAACATCTTCAACATGAATGAAATGTAGATGAAGTCTCTTATGCCACCATCACTGGAGCGTCGTCAGGGAGCAAAATGTTTCCATTAACCTTTTCAGCGGCATTTAAAAGCCATGAAAGGACATCGGACGACACGGTATCGTCAATGACAGACCATATACGAGTCCCGACTGGCAGACGCATCGTTCTCGAGAGCTAATCCAAACAGTCGTGCCCTTGCCAGCTACAAATGAATTACCGAGAATTTGTCTCTAATCGAGCGAAATCCCAAGATTGGCACGAATTACGATGATTATGAGGAAAACTAAGCAGCACTATTAGGAGTGACATTTGAGTTGGGCGTTAATTTTCTAATAACATGCCTGAATAGCCGTTATGATAGACGCCTCAGGATAAACACCAGATGTCCGGACAGATGAGAAACCTTGGGAAGGGATCACAGAATATCCACGGATAGAAGTGCTCTCCCACACACAGACACACATACACACAAACACTTTGGATTTAATTGATGCTACAGGAGAGGAGAGCAGATCTTTAAGGGGGGTTTGAGTAGCAACAGAAGGCCTTTAATCACAGCACTGGAATAGAGACTCAAGAGCCTCAAAAGCTGTCGATAAGAGAGAAAATCGTGGAAAACAAACCCTCAGCACTCACTCATGTGAGAAATCAAATTATATCGGACTCCCATGACGTGTATCGGAACGCAAAGGAAGTGCAAAAGCGCGGTATTATAGATTATTACGGACCGCGGATGCTGCATGGCGAGAGCTGATATTTACCGGCAACAGAATGAGGGGAAACACAAAACATAAATAGCCAAAATGTTTTTGTGGATATTCAGGAGACGTTTTTGCATAAAAATCCTCCAACGGTGTTGTAAAAATCAAGTATGCACGATGCAGGAGGGTTTGCAGCTCACACGCGCACACCTCTTACCCCCTGAACTCACGATGCCCACTCAGAATTCCCATCATGCCTTGCAGCGGTAAACATGTAACGCTGTGTCGAGTGATGGAGTCGGAAAGGTCATGTGGCAGCGCTCGCAATAAACCAGCCGGTACCTGCACAGCTCTCAATGGCTGCAGCTCATAAATATGAAGGAGACTGACATTTCTAAATTAAACATCATGAGGAAATCTGTCAACACTGCATTCACACGCAATGGGGGACCGTCTGAACACTGCTGTCTGAGTAATTAAGTTGTTATAACAACTTTTCATTGCTAGATTTGGTGAGCGCGGTTTGAAAAGAGGTGGAGCTTGTCCCAAATTTCTTCTCTAAAAAGTGCAAGGATTTTTGGTAACATTCTAACGCTTTTGATGTTATTCTGTTTTGATCATTAACTGTGAGAGACTGTTAAGCACACTAGTTTCAGGAAATGCAACTGAACATTTTAGACTTTGATAAATATCATCTAAAAATGATGAAATAAATATTTTAAAATAATAATAATAATAATAAAAAAATAAAGCTTTCATCCTGGGCAAAACATTCATGAAACACAAAGAGACAGATGAATAAAAAAAGTGATTAATGACACACTTCAAAAGAAGTAAGAAGATAAAACAACACAGAAACTTGTACAGAAGGGACTTATGGTTCCCATGAACTCTGATTTTGCCATGTCTTGGATTGACTAACTTCAAAGAAAAAGATAATTCACTAAAAAAAAATAAGATAAATCATTCCATGATCATTAAATTGTAACAAACAAATAAACAAATACTTAGAAGAAAATAAAATATTTTCCATCAATAATATCCAAAGGATTTAAATGATTGTTTAAATGAGATATAAACAGTCATTTAAACCCTTTGGATATTATTCATGGAGCCGGAACAGAATAACATTTCTGTGTACATGAAGCCATACTTTAACAAATCATAATGTACAATTTAGTGGCACAGTGTATGTAGAAATTGATTTAAGAATGATTTACTCTTAAATTAGTTTGACTCATTTTGCTCATAAATAAGGCCTATTGTTGTTTAAACTAAAACCAGCAGCAGAATAATAAGCAAAACCTCTACCTGGCCAACATTGATTTATTCTATTCACACATAATATCTTCAAAACAACAGAGCACACTCTCAACAAACATATTTTATCATGGTAATAGCTGGCACTTTCAGGGGACTCCCTCAGTGCTGATATGCTTCTAGTAATTCTGAATGACTTCCAGTTAATAGGCACAATTAATGAATCAATATTTGATTAATGAAGGTCTGGAGAGCTGTAGATCATCCACTCAGACTTGAAACAGTCCAAAAAGACAGTAAAAATCAAACACCAATCTCTCTGGGCTCTGGCGTGACTGTTAATTGTAAATAATTGTCCCAGCAGGCTTCTCAAATGTGTGTGTGTGTGAGTGTGTGTGTGTGTGTGTGTGTGTTTCTGGTGTGGGTGGTTGGTTGGTGTCAGTCTCAATAAGCCACTTACGTTCTCAAAGCTCATTTCTCTCTGGGGGTGGTTTTAATATTCCTCATTCAATCTTTGGCCTCTGCGCTGAGCAGAACATGAATAATACACTCATATTCTGTTGTTTAAGTTCAGAGAGGCATAAAAAATAAAGGTCTGTTTTCATACTTTTTGACTTATGGCGAGGAACAAAGCGGGGAAATGTTTGTTTGCCAAACTACAACATAGATCTGAAAGTGTCCAGACCTCATAATCAGTTAATGAAATTTGTCCTTGTAACTGTTAATAAATATGTATGCATTTAATAATACCCCCTGATATGCCAGCATTTCATGTAAATAATGTGAGTTTTGTCAATTAATTAATTAATTAATTAATTTAGTATAATTAAGTGCGTAATAAGTAATTAAGTAATAAGTAATAAGTATTCAAACTCTTATCTGGGACAGTTGACATTTAGCTCAGGAATATTCATATTGCTTGTATATGTTACTACACTTCAAGTGAAGTTAACCTGTGGCAAATTCAATTGAATGGGTATGATTTGGAAAGGCACACACATTTTAATAAAAGGTCTAACAGCTGATAATGCATATCAGAGCAAAAACCAAGCGCTGAGGTCAAAAGAACTGCCTGTAGAGCTCAGATACAGGTTTACGTCAAGTCACACATCTGGGGAAGAGTTCAGAAAAAAAATTCTGCTTCATTGAAGGTTCACAGAATCATGCAGTCTCTGTGACCCTTAATGGAAGAAGTTTGAAACAACCAGGATTCTTCTTAGAGCTAGCCTCCTGGCCAAACTGAGCAACTGATGGAGAAGGGCTTTAGTTAGTGTGGTGACCAAGAAGCTGATGGTCACTCTAGTTGAGCTCGATGATCATATACGCAGATGGGAGAAACCTACAGAAGGACAAACATAACTACAACACTCCACCGATCTGGGTTTATGGCGGTGTGGCCAGATGCAATCCTCTCCTCAGTGAAGACACATGAAAACAAACTTGGAAAAAGCACCTAAAGGACCCTCAGACTCTGAGAAACAAGTTTCTATGGTGTGATGAACATCAATTCTAAGCATCATGTTTGAAGGAAACCAGCTCTGCTCATTACCTGCAGAGTACCATCCCAAAAGAAAGTGTTCTGGTAGCAGCCTCATGCTGTGGGGCTGTTTTTCAGTGGCAGGGACTGAGGGACTCATCAGAGTAGAAGAAAATCTCAATGCACTAAACTATTGAGATAGTCTTAATGAAAACCTAGTCCAGAGCATTCAGAACCTCAGACGGGCAGAAGGTTCAATGACCCTAAGCACACAGCAAGAGTGGCTTATAGACAACTCTGTGAATGTCCTTGAGTGGCCCAGCCACAGCCTGAGATTAAACCCAATCAAATATTTCTGGAGAAACCTGAAAATGTGCATCTGCCCCATCCAGCCTGACAGAGCTTGAGACGTGAAGAGGTGAGGTGAAGAATGACAGATAATTGCCAAATTCTGATGAGCAAAGCTTGTCGTATCATATCTAAAAAGACTTGAGGCTGTAAAAGTGCTTCAGCTAAGTAGGGCCCTATGATTTCCGCGATGCAGAAAACGCGGACGGAATCCAGTCATAAAAACGGAATTTACAGATTAACGCGGAATGTCACGGAATTTGTCAAAGTTTAGATGAATTAATCAAAAGTAGGTCATTACACAAATCAAATCGCGATATGGACTAGTATCTGTAAATATTAAGCCGTAAAAGTCGATTTAAATATGAATCCTGCATGTTCTGCGTGTCTCTGTATGAATGGAGCAGACGCGCGGTTCTGTTTACTACACACAGAGCGCACGTGACGCTCGCGGTGATTTCAGCGTCTGCCGTCTCAATGAGGACATAAATACATGAACAATATCTCCAAAACTGCTCTGAGAGTCACTTCACGAGCACTTCACCGTTTCATTTGAGTAAAACTAGCGTCATATCATATACACACAGAACTTTAAAGGTATTCACGGCAACCCATCAAAATAAAAGTTTGGTTTAACTTATAAAAGACATTGTGCCAGAAATAGGCAATATTACTATTATTTAGTAAAATATACGTAATACTACTACTATTACTGCTACTATTACTGTTGAAAAATAATAAAACTTTATTTTTTTAAGAAATAATCACAAAATATTTCTTCCATGTTTTAATTCTAACAGTAAATCCCCTTTATTTGGCAAAAATGTAAATGTGTTTAATTTTCATTAATTAAAAGATAAATTAAATCAATGTGTTATGCCTTCATCTGATAACCAGTAAAATTTAAATACACAACACAGAATTTCTGAGGGGGAAAAAAACATTTCATAAGGCTACTGCAAGAATAAATAAAAATTGTTTGTGTGCATTCAAATAATTAGACATGCTAAAACACAGAATTTGGTAACAATAAAACATAAGGTGAGGAAAAAATAAAACATTTCATACGGCCCTAAACATGTCATTTTTGTTACACTTTTAGTAAATTAATGTTAAATTGTATAAGTTTCACAATTTTAATCAATTAGACATGCTTTTTGATTAATACAATTTAATTTGACCATTAAAAAGGAGTCCAGAAAAATTAAAACGGAAAAAACAGAATTTAGAAAAAAATAAAACGGAATTTGGGAAAAAATAAAACGGATTTCATAGGGCTCTAGCTAAGTACTGAGTTAAGGGTATGAATACGTATGCAATGTATTTATTCCAGTTTTTTTTTATTTTTAATAAATTTACGAAGTTGTGGAAATTCTGTTTTTGCTTTGTCAGTATGGTGTATGGAGTGTAGATTGATGTGGAAAAAAAAAGTAATTTAAAGCAGTTTAACATAAGGCAGCAACATAACAAAATATGAAAAAAAAATGAAGGGGTATGAATACTTTCGCAAGGTACTGTATTAGTCTCTATTCTTTAATTCGTAAATAATAATTTTTATTTCTGTTTTACTTTCTATTATAGTGCATCAAGTTAAACTTAATGAAAATGAGAAATGCTTTATGGAAACCAGCTATAATATGTGTTTTGTATTGTATTGTATTGTATTGTATTTTATTTTATTTTTTTTCAACTAATGTTTATTTTAGATCGAGTAACAATAATGTTCGGTAACACTTTATTTTAGGGTCTCTTAACTAGTTGCTTATTAGCATGCATATTACTAGAATATTAGCCATTTATTAGTACTACGTAAGCACATATTAATGCCTTATTCTACATCCCTTATCCTACCTAATACCTAAATTTAACAACTACCTTACTAACTAATAATAAGCAGGAAATTAGGAATTTATTGAGGGAAAAGTCGTAGTTAATAGTGAATAAGTGTTCCCTATTCTAAAGTGTTACCTAATGTTTTTATGGTTTTAGTTTTAGTATTCTCTGACATAACTCTGATGTAACTCATATTGACATATATCCTATTATTATTATTATTATTATTATTATTATTTGTTTTTGATATTTATGCAGTTTCCTTAGCAAGTATAAGTATAATGGCAGCTAGGTTTGCACACAGTATATATCATGCAGAACTGTTTTCAGCATAAAAACATATCCAGCATCTGTGATAGTTGAGAGAAGGCTTTGGCTCAAATCTGAGCTGTCAAAATGGCAATGACTACATTTAAGGGATGTTGTTTACTTATTAAGTGTCATTGATTTTCTAGTCACAATCACATACTGCAGGCTATTTGGATTACATTCACTTCATTTATTCTGTCTCTCTCCATCTCCATTCAAGGTTTTGTTGTGACCTTGCTGTTTGTATGCATGTCACTTTTCAGAATGAACACACCAAACAGACATCGATCTTCAATCTGCAGAACAACGTCCACACAAACAGAATTGTCATTCAAATACAGAAGTGAGTTAACTTGCAGTAATGAGCATTTAAAGCTTAACTATAAGAATATTCTGCACAGTACACAGATCACTCCTGTTATGCAGAACCTTCGGAACACTACAAAACAAAACAAAACAAAACAAAACAAAACAAAATAAAATAAAATAAAATAAAATAAAATAAAATAAAATAAGTAATCCAACCAACCAATAAATACAAACATTATTATTTTTTAAAAATCATTTGCACTTGTAAGAACCCCCACAAAGTTGTTATTTATGTATTTATTTGTTTATTTGTTTGTTTGAAAATATTTTTAATCAGGAAATATACTCCACAGCAGTGCTCATCATCGAGCAGGTCAAACAAACTTCCAATGGGACATCAAGATTAATTTTATTTGTTTGTTTGTTTGTTTGTAAATAGCTTTTATCAGAAAATATACTCCATAGCAGTGCTTATCATGCAGGGGGCCGAACAAACTTGGAACAATGGGATGTCAAGATGAAATTAAATAATTAATTTGTTTGTTCCTTCGTTTGTTCCTTCCTTCCTTCCTTCCTTCCTTCCTTCCTTCCCTCCCTAAATCAGGGTGTCCACTCTCTGGAGCTGGATTTTTCATCTAAATAATAAAATGTTACATCTCCATGGGATTTTTTTTTATAATCAATATACTTCTAAAATATTTTGTCAGGTACAAATTGGTTGAGAACCACTGCTCTATAGTAATAATAACCCACCCACCAGAAAAGAAAAGGTCTAGCGCAGAAATTGATATGCTATCTGTCACTCAATAGTTTTCTTCACTTTTTTTTTTTTTTTTAACAGAGAGTGAAGTGTATTAAGTAAACCTTAAGGGAGGTTGTGAATCACGTTCCTCCAACCTCAGCCTCTCTCTGAGCCGCAGGATCTCTGCTGGATCTCCACTTGAGATGAAGGCTTTGGTATTGTGCACAGTCTCATCTCAAGGTCTTATGTGAGAAGTTATAGTGTCTCTAAAACATATATTCTCATCCATTTATCAGCTTAGCTATCAATCTAACAAACCAGAAATCTACAGAAACAGCAAAACGCACACAGAATGTAAATGTGTCGGTCATTCAGAGCGGTTAAACCTGCATCGCAGCTGCTGTGTAGTGTTTTTGTGCTACTAACAGCACTGAATGGAACTGCAAAAATAATAGGTTCCAAACAGGTAAGTGTGAACACTTCCCCAAACTCTTACATTATTCAGACAAACAGGTATTTCATGTCTTAAACTCACATCCTTGGCTGAGGCTGGCAGAGGGCTATAGTTATTTTCTTGCCATTTCATACACACAGAGTCTACTGAAACTCAACCATAGCATGACCCATGTGAATAGAAATGTCCTATCAAGTGGTCAGACATTCCCATGCATGTTTACAGTATTTCTTTATGGAGGCACATAACAGAAATGCAAATAAATAGTTATACATTAGCTATACAATATATCACTGTAAAATCTAAATAAATAGTGATAAATTTTAAATATAAACTTGTAATTTTGTATAATAATAATAATAATAATAATAATAATAATAATAATAACAACAACAACTTAATAGTTAAAGTATAAAGTACCAGATGAACGTTTGTTCGTTCATTCGTTCGTTTTCATTTTTGCTTTTTTAATAGCAGTAGTAGTAGTAGTAGTAGCAGCATCTATGGACCTCAATATAAAAAAAAATTATTTACTTTTAAAAGTTATTGTTAATGTTATTATTATTATTATTAGTAGTAGTAGTAGTAGTAGTAGTAGTATTTTGTTGTTATTTGAATCAGGGTTCTCACTTCACTCAAAGGAATAGTCATATAAATATTAAGTTGTATTTAGATATATATATATATATATATATATATATATATATATATATATATATAAATTCAGATAATCTCTAGCACCTAAATAATCCCCGAATTTATATATATATATATCTATATATCTATATATATATATATCTATATATATATATATATATATATATATATATATATATATATATATATATATATATATATATATATATATATATATATATATATTTATATATATATATATATATATATATATATATATATATATATATATATATATATATATATATATATATATATATATATATATATAAAGTACCAGATGAACGTTTGTTCGTTCATTCGTTCGTTTTCATTTTTGCTTTTTTAATAGCAGTAGTAGTAGTAGTAGTAGCAGCATCTATGGACCTCAATATAAAAAAAAATTATTTACTTTTAAAAGTTATTGTTAATGTTATTATTATTATTAGTAGTAGTAGTAGTAGTAGTAGTAGTAGTAGTAGTATTTTGTTGTTATTTGAATCAGGGTTCTCACTTCACTCTCAAAGGGTGGAATAGTCATATAAATATTAAGTTGTATTTAGATATATATATATATATATATATATATATAAATTCAGATAACTTGTGCTAATCAAGAATCAATTTATTCAAAAACATTCATTTTCTGAGCTATAGTAGTTATTTTTTGCAACCTAAGCTCATTGGAAAAAATATGCCTCTACCTACAGTACATTTTTGCAAAATGTGAAGTGAAACATAAGTCACAATCAAAGAACTCAAAGACATGGCTAGGTTGATATAGCAAGCACCCACGTTTATCCCACATTTGCTTTTATTAACACTATCTGTTAGGTTTAGTGTAGATGGTGTGTTATTTTCAAATGCGATAGATGACCTTATAGCATCACTCACTGGACATTTAACTGCCACAAGATGTGCAACAACCAACGTGAATAAAACATTTCCAGATTCATATTATGTCACACTACACTGCTACCTGCCAGATAGAAAACTGTGAAAGCTACACTCTAATGAAAACATATGAGCTTCTGATGACTACTAGTGATACTACTTTTGGCAACTAGCAGGAAAAGGCTGTTTACTCGTCAAATTTGATTATCTTCTCCTTGTGATCCTCTTGCCCTAAACATCCCTTCCCTCACAACCTCATACCTCCGTCTTCACAGTCTCCACCTTTAGATTCCATTCTTTATTAGCTAATTTATTCTGTCAGTTGGTGATAGTGACGTGCAATCTGATAGCAGCTAATTAGCATGCTAATTCATGGGACTGTATTGATGAAGGGATTGAGTTGGTTTGTGGCACTATCACCTGTTCAATACACCTGCCAGAGAGACACACTAGCCTAGAGTTCGGCGTCCTCACTTCTCTTCACATTGTCAGCCAGTTTTCACACCAATCAATTCAACATGTCAGTCACAGCACAGGGAGTCATTTCATTTTGTTGTTTGGGTTTTTTTAGCCACTGAATAGTGTATTTTAAGCTTCATTTTCATTCATATGTGGCAAGCATGACACCCTCTCCGCTGAAGCACTTCAACCTCTGTCGTAACTGATTATTGTGGCCAGACTTGAGAAGAAATAAAAACGCAGTAGCCTACAATGCTGCCTTCTATGGAAGCCCATTTCTGCCACTGGATCATTTTGTTTTTAAAGATAATTGTGACTTTTTATCTTACAATTCTAGTGTTTCTTTTTTTGTTGTTGTTGTTTTTGTTTTTTCTCTTGCATGTGAGTTTATATCTCACAATTCTGCATGATATAAACTCGCAATTGTGAGTTACAAAGTCAGAATTGCATGATATAAACTTGCAATTAAGTTACAGAGTCAGAATTGCATGATAAACTCACAATTGTGAGTTACAAAGTCAGAATTGCATGATAAAAGCTCACAATTGTGAGTTATAAAGTCAGAATTGCATGATATAAACTCGCAATTGTGAATTAAAAAGTCAGAATTGCATGATATAAACTTGCAATTAAGTTACAGAGTCAGAATTGCATGATAAACTCGCAATGGCAAGTTTATAAAGTCAGAATTGCATGATAGAAACTCACGATTATGAGTTAAAGTCAGAATTGTATGATATAAACTCGCAATTGTGAATTAAAAAGTCAGAATTGCATGATATAAACTTGCAATTAAGTTACAGAGTCAGAATTGCATGATAAACTCGCAATGGCAAGATTATAAAGTCAGAATTGCATGATAGAAACTCGCGATTATGAGTTAAAGTCAGAATTGTATGATATAAACTCGCAATTGTGAATTAAAAAGTCAGAATTGCATGATATAAACTTGCAATTAAGTTACAGAGTCAGAATTGCATGATAAACTCGCAATGGCAAGTTTATAAAGTCAGAATTGCATGATAGAAACTCGCGATTATGAGTTAAAGTCAGAATTGTATGATATAAACTCGCAATTGTGAGGTAAAAAGTCAGAATTGCATGATATAAACTTGTAATTAAGAGTTACAGAGTCAAAATTGCATGGTAAACTCGCAATGGCAAGTTTATAAAGTCAGAATTGCATGATAGAAACTCGCAATTAAGTTACAGAGTCAGAATTGCATGATAAACTCGCAATGGCAAGTTTATAAAGTCAGAATTGCATGACAGAAACTCGCAATTATGAGTTAAAGTCAGAATTGTATGATATAAACTCGCAATTGTGAGGTAAAAAGTCAGAATTGCATGATATAAACTTGCAATTAAGAGTTACAGAGTCAGAATTGCATGATAAACTCACAATTGCAAGTTTATAAAGTCAGAATTGCATGACATAAACTCGCGATTATGAGTTAAAGTCAGAATTGTATGATATAAACTCGCAATTGTGAGTTACAAAGTCAGAATTGCATGATATAATCTTACAACTGCGAATTAAAAAGTCAGAATTGCATGATATAAACTTGCAATTAAGAGTTACAGAGTCAGAATTGCATGATAAACTCACGATTGCAAGTTTATAAAATCAGAATTGCATGATAGAAACTCGCAATTAAGTTACAGAGTCAGAAATGCATGATAAACTCACAATGGCAAGATTATAAAGTCAGAATTGTATGATAGAAACTCGCAGTTAAGTTACAGAGTCAGAATTGCATGATAAACTCACAATTGCAAGTTTATAAAGTCAGAATTGCATGACAGAAACTCGCGATTACAAGTTAAAGTCAGAACTGTATGATATAAATTTGCAATTCTGAGTTACAAAGTCAGAATTGCATGATATAATCTTACAATTGCGAATTAAAAAGTCAGAATTGCATGATATAGACTCATAATTGCAAGTTATAAAGTTAGATTTGCGAGATAAACTCAGTTCTTTTTTCTCGCAATTGTGTTCACATCTTGTAATTCTGTTTTTTTTTTTTTTTTTTTTTTTTCATCAGAATTGTATTATATAAAATCACAACTGCGAGAAATAAAGCTGGGATTGCAAGATACTGGAATAGTGTCTTTTCTCGCAATTCTGACTATTTTTCTCACAATTCTGAAGTTTATCTCTCAGTTCTGACTTCATTTCTCAAAACTGTGAGATGTAAACTATAAATTCTAAAGATGAATTATAAAGTCTGAGAAAAAACATTTTCTTAAAATTATGAGTTTATTTGTTATTAATTATAACACAACTGTGTGAAAAAAAGTCAGAATTGTAAAATAAAATAAATTTGCAATTCTGATAAAAAGTCACTCATTTATATCTCACAATTCTGACTTTATCTCTCAGAATCGCAAGTTTATATACTACAATTCTGACTTAATAACAAGCAATTACGACTTCATAACCCACAACTGCGAGTTTATGTCGCAGTTACTACTGAGAATTTTTTATTTTTTTTTTTAAAGTCAGAATTGTTTACATTTTGAAATGTAAACTCGTAATTGTGAGAAAAAAGTCAGAATTTTAAAATAAAGTCACTTTTTTTTTGCAGTAGGAGTAACTAGCTTCCATAGCCGTCCACTGCAAAACAACAACTTCTTTTATTCATCTAACAAAGCTTGGGGAGTCAATCAATGATACTGACGCTCATCTTTGATGCTCTGAAAACAGCATAGTAAAAAACAGAACAAAAAGAAAGACTCACACAACACAAACAAGTAAAAAAAAGCCAGGTGTTGAAAATGAATCAAAACAGCAATACACACAGGGGATGGATGCCCAAAACAAAGCAGAAATCTTTAGTCAGGGATTGAACAAAATAAAAGGCCAGCGGTGCCCTTGGCGAGGGTGGAGCTTTGCACCGCATCCCCGCTGTGAAATCATCAGCCAGGGTTGTGCAGGACTGGCCTTGGGCAGGAAGAGAAGCTGATATTTCTGCTAAAGCAGAACCAGAGGGGGTGGTAGGGGAGTTAATTGGCATCGGCCGATGCCCAGATTAACATGCCTGGCTCTGGGGTGGCGGCCAGGGTGGGCAGGATGATGCTGACAGGCACCACGCTGGCACTAAAGGCATGTCAGGGCAGGTGTCGGAAACGGTTAGGGCTGGGTAGAGATTTCACTCAGCGGGGATGAGGCTTCGGCGAGGAGGGGTGGGGGAATGACACACCGGCTGACACCCATTACTTGTTCTCTGTGCTCGCCGTGCTCCCATCAAAATATAACATTTCATTTCATTAATCTCCTTGACTGTTCATCTGGACATCAAACTGTACATTAAAAATGTTCCAAAACGTATCATAGAATAATCAACTGTTTTATGGATGTATGTAGGCATACCGTGGTAATACTGTATATAGATAGCTCTTTCAAGCATTAAAACAATAAAAGCTTAATACAGGGGCTGGCATCAAATGACATTAAAAGACTCTATTTAACTAAACCTTTACCAGTCTTTGCAACTATCCTTTAAACCTTTAGGCTTTACCCATTTGTCAGCATGAAGTTTTTAGTTTTGAAATATAATAAAATTTAGCATGATCACTTATTCTTTTACCACAGGGGTATCTGTCTCTCCCAATATAAGATTAGTATGATTTATTCACTGACTAATTCGAAAACTAGGCCTATTATCCTCGAACCTTAATTTGTGTCCAAAAAGGACCAAAAATACAAGTTTTTCATTGCTACATCTAAAAGTGCTACTTTTTTCAACCACGTCACAGTAAGTTTAGATTTTATAATTCATTAAATCTTATACAGCATATAATTTATCATTTGAATAGATTTTAGAGTTATTCTGTTGGTATCACTCAGTTTTGGAATGCTTTGTAATATATCACACCTTATAACTGAGAGCAACATTAATAACCCATGCCATTTATCTTTAAAAATATATTTACTATCAGTATGTTCTAGCTAGCTGCTTTATTTTTGTGTGTTGTATACACCAACAGCAATATTTATTAGTATTAAAAAAAAAAAAACCCTTATGACATTTTTCTTCCCCATAACTAAGTTAAACTATTGAGCTCGACAGTGTAAACATAATAAAATACTCATTATGAAAGCTATATTTTTTGAGAAAAAGACATTGTTTTGCAGTGAAAGCATTATGGTTTGATTTCAATAAAACCAACATTTAAGCATTAACGCATTGCGTTTTGCTAAGTAACCAATTACAATATTTGAAGACAATGAATGGGGATATGCATATTGACTAAGATTCTGATTAAACATTTAAAAATAAATATTTTTAGCAGTTCATTTGCACTGCATACTAACTGCCTTAGTTAATTACATTTGCAGTATTGAGTAAGACACGCATAACAGTTTCCTGACAGTTATCCACATGTCAAAGTACTACAGTATTACTATCTGAGAACATCAGTGTACCATGGTACCACCACAATACTTAACCAGCACAATAGGCAGTCTGCTAGAATGATTGGATGAAATCTTCTCTATTCTTTGCAAAACTTTAATCTAAATGTGCCCTAAAATGAAGCACTTTTGGCAGAGATAACACCTTCCCCATTATGAAGCCCTAATTGCAGGTTGGCTACATATGAGCGGTGCGATTAGGCAGTGGATCTGATAACGGCTCCGGCACCTTCATGCCTCTCTGCGCATAGCACTTAAAACTCTCCTTAAGCAGCCAGACCTTCGGCTCTCCTGCCACGCAGGTTTAAACACTTAATCGTCTTTAATTACACCATTTCAGGAGGAAAATTAGTATGGGAGTAATACGTCTAACAGTCCAGGAGAGGAGATTCATTATTTCCTTATTTGTACAAAAAAAGCATATAAAGGAAAAACCGTTTTTTGCTCATTGATAAAAACACTCAGCTAGAGTTTCTTTAGGATGCCGTCTCACATCTTCAAAGCCCTTGCTGCGTGCTAACACAAGTGACCCACAGGTTTATAAATGCCTCTGAGCCGGAGCCATCATCCTAGAACAAAGCCGAGCCGGAGAAGTGCTGCGCTTGGCAGAAGGGATGTCAAAAGTCAGGTGATTAGAATACCTCCTCCTGTCCACCGCAGGTGATTTTGTGGAGGAGGATAATGCTGCTCATTTTTGTAAGCTTTCTCCGCCTCATTTAAATAAATCAGAATCAGCTCCAACACTCTTTAAAACTGGACCTATATACGATTTCTCTCCTTCAGCATATGCGGAATTTACACATTAACATATTCATGAATTTAACAGGCAATTATGTTGTGGGTAAGGTCCTCATAGTGCAATTAATCTTAAGTAGTAGCTTTTGGGATTAAAAGGTGGTGGAGTAAAATAGGTGAGAATAAATTATCTCCACATCTCTTCATCAAGTCATACAATATGGCTGCAAGTTATTTAAGCAATGCAACACGAACAGGGAAGCCTGTAGGATTTGATCCAAAGGTAAGCACAGAATCCTAGCTGACCAAGTAACTGAACAATATATTCAACATGGACAAAATTTTTGCAAAAACACCACCAAAAACAATGAATTCAATGTGATACAGTGGTCCATTTAACGTCTATGTTCATATAGGAAAGCAACTCAAAAACAGTACAGGCAGACGTACAACGAATCAATAAATTTGCATTGTACGCATTGTATGATTGCAGAGTTAAATTTTATACAAAGGCCTTTATTCAAAAGTTCAATAAATACTAAGTTAATACTGACTTATATTTTAGGCACAATATTGCAAGATTCAAGGTCTGTTCTTTCTCTGCCAGCGAACATTGATTAAAAAAATAACTCGATACTTAGTTCTTGATGGAATCAGCGTTTTTGAACAAATTTTTTGAGAGACTGATTTTACTACTCACTCAAAGTTTTGTTCTTGAGTGAGTGAACATTTTTTTAAAGAATTGGTTGAGTGAATAATGCAATGACTCATATATAGACAGTTTGTATGTCACAAACTGCATACTGTCTGAGTATTACAACTGATTAAGAATGAACCTTACGATGGGTAAAAAAAAAAAAAAAAAAAAGTGTTTTTTGCTTTGCATGTAACATATGCCGTTAGTTGCACTGTTTCACTGCCATTCGCAATAACCATATAGTAATGTATAGTAAAGTGTCCACTGGATGCTTGAGGAATTTCGTTGGAAGTAGTAGGTTTTGACTGTTTTATGTATTTGGACATACTATTTTCACATACTGTTTTTCGTATACTGCATATTAGGGAAGTTAGCATATTTGGATGCAATCATTCTTACATGAATCAGCTTCACTGAATGAATCATTTCAATGCAACACTTTTATACAAATTAATCATTTCAAAGATTCACTCAAAAAGACAGTCAGGCCCTGTGCCAAATCACACCTCAAACCCTTGTGTTCTTCCTCTGAATCCACACTTTCATGATGTAATGCCACTTTGACTTTCGTGTAGAAGTTAGCCACTTTGAATGTCTTGTAGACGTCTGTTGTGAAGCTTGCTTCAGTGAGGCTCGGCAGAAGGTTGCATCGAGGGTGCATAGTGGCACTAGTGAGCACCCATATGAAAGTTAAAATAATAAATGCCACACCCTACGGTCTCGTGGACTTATCGGATATGCGCACACAGAGGCCACTGTAAGTCCGCAAGTCCATAAATGCACATGAAATGTGCAATTTGGGACTTGTTGCCACCTACTGGTGTAACCATTTAACCCACACAAAAGACTCACTAAAATACCCATCACTAGGGCTGGGCGATACATCTCATGCGATATGCATGTGCATCTCGTCAGTAAAGCCGGTTCCTTGATTAGGGGTAAATCTCCATCACCTGTTTTCAAATGGAGCGGCGTTTAATACATGGAGCCGAAGATCACTGAGAAGCTACACAATATCGAGTTCATTATCGCAGATGAATCGCCTTCGATAATGAACGCGATATGGCGTAGCTTGTCAGTAAACTACGGCTCCGTGTATTAAATGCCGCTCCATTTGAAAACAGGTGATGGAGATTTACTGCTAATCAAGGAACCGGCTTTACTGACGAGATGCGCATGCATATCGCATGAGATATATCGTCCATGCCCTACCCACCACTAATTCACAGAGTGACAGTCTGGAACACTGCAATACAGGCCAGCTGAGTGATACAAAAAGTGAAATCTCCAAGTGCTGGTGGACTGTTACATCAGCACTCTTGGAAAGTTGCGCGACCAGATTCGAGGACAGGAACTAACTGCTCTATAGGCCCAAAAAAACATACATATATTGCAAGAGGCTCTTAAATCAGCTTTCTGTTTAAATATAGCCAGTGCCTCCTACCCGTACTTGAATTATTTGATTTCAAGAGGGGCACTAGGCTTCATTTGCATGCTCTCAGTATAATTGAGCCTCATGAGTATAGATTTTTAGAACAGCGTTGAGTTACAGATCTACATAAATGCTACATAGCATATTTTAGACAATTCTAGTATGTTCTGTGATTTCTATTCCCAAAACTATTCCCATGCCAGTAGGGACACACTATTGCAATTTCAAATGCTATACATATCTTTGTATAAAAATGTTGCATAGACTTGTCAAACATGAAAGGGGCCATAAGGATCCATGGAAAAAAAAAATATTTCAGCAATTCCCTGTAGAAATTAAGAGGTGGATATGCTCATACGTGACCGCAGAAGTTCCCACCGGACTCCGTAAACAAACCCACCTGCTCAGTTCATTACACATTCATGCCAAAAGTCAAAGCATCTCATATCAGAAGGAAAAAAATATATAATAACTAGGGATTTTAAAGAGAAACAGTCAGGCGACTTGGTGTCTCGGGCCGTAGAGTTTTCTGGAATCAAATTACAGTTCCGCGGCTGGCACCGCAGGGAACGGCTGCTGCTGGATGCATCACGCACCTCTCCCCAGGCAGATCTGCGGGCAGTGGACACAGCTGAGGAAAATGAAAAATGATTTCTGCGAAAGGTTAGCTGCCATCATCCTCTCGGCCCGTCTCTGCTGGCGCCTGTCACTCTCCATACACCAGCTAACCTGATTCACAGCAAATAAAGACAGAACATTCTGCTCTGCTTTGCAGAGACTGTGCTAAAATCTAGAGGTGGATTGAGGCAGGAAAACTATATTGTTTTTAAATATTATTTACATAGTCCATACCCTCATAAACTGTACAACAATACAACATAAACTGCTTCTTATTTATGTTATACTAATTAAAGAAAAAAAAAAGCTTAATCTTTACATTAAGCCTCTTCTGCCTGTCTATCAAGTGAAAAAAAATATAAAAAAGAAATACAATTTTGTTTTTTTGTTTTTTTTTGGGGGGGGGGCTATTTAATTGATTTGGTTCAGTAAATAAACCAAGAAATGCTCTAGGGCTGTGAATATTTGGGTAAAAAACGAATTGATTCGATTCACAAGTCATGTGGTTTCAATTCGATTCAAGACGATTTTTGCAAATTCAGAAAGATTTGTTTCGAGACCATTCACAATTAAATTTGATTAACGACTTGATTCTGCATTCCTTAGAGGGCATTCACAGGATTATTTAAATGTTTCCCCAAAATTCTTTAAATGCTTAGTCAGGGGGCAAGAGTGAGGGCAAAAAAAAAAAAACAACAACAACAACCCCCCCCCCCCCCCCCAAAAAAAACAACAACACTTTTATCCATTGTTAGATGTTAGTTTAATGATGCTATGCATGGCATATGGCATATGTAGAAATATGCCTGTGTCTTTTTATCTTTTTATCTTTGTCATTTATCTTTGTTGTTATAAATAAGAACCAATGAAAAAAAAAGAACAAATATAAGAAAGAAACAAGTTGTGTATTAATTTTTTTTTTATTATTTTACATCTAAACATAAGTATTTAAGTAAGAAAAACAAAAAATAAATAAAAAGTAAAAATCACTTTAGTGTGTTCATTACAAATAAATTGATTATTAAAACAACAAAAGCTGTTCAATCAAGAGCAGCGAGTGATTCCCTCTTTTCTTTTATCGTTTGATTAACATTCATGCAACGGATGGCCTATGTTTAGACGTATATTGTTACAAATCCGATGTTTTTTCCCTAACAGTTCCCCAAATGTTCACTTAAGTTATAACAGATTATGTTTGTGTGAATATTTAAATATATTTAGCCTATCCTCTCAGAAAATGTACAAACAAAGATACTTTTAAATGTTTGATTACTATTTGGAGCATTGGGATTGCTAGACGAGAGCTTAATGAACTCATTTTTGTGAAAACCTCAACTGTGACCAAAATCAACATTTTACATTTTTTTTGCCTGGAGCTCAAAAATTAGCCCTGCACATTCTGACTCATTTTGCCAGCACGGGTCACATATTGTTAACTGGCCTGGAAATTCACACTAGTTTAAGGTTGTTGTTTTTTTTTCAACAGGGTATATTTATACATGATTATATGCTTAATATGTTCCTATGTAAGCACTGCACATTAAGAATCCAAATGATATGCAAATGAGCTAAAATTAACACAGTGTTAACTTACTATGTAGGTTACATGGTGAGTGGATGGGTCACATGATGAACATGCTAATGCATAGACACGCTTAACTTGCAAAGCTGTGGACACGCACACAGTCGCACATGAATATGCATATGCAAAGCATTTCACTGGCCAATTAACTAGTTTGCCACACTAAGTCCCGATTTACAATATGAAACTTATGAAAGAAAA
Organism: Tor tambroides; assembly: GCA_021397915.2. NCBI lineage: Eukaryota > Metazoa > Chordata > Actinopteri > Cypriniformes > Cyprinidae > Tor > Tor tambroides. Next base: position 37,761 of record JAFVLL020038036.1, read on the forward strand.
AAAACAATCAAAAGCAACTTTAAGGCCTTTTTCAGACTCTTACACAGGAGCAGAATCAATGCTGCAGTCTCCAGCATAATTAACTGCATCATCAAAACATGCTCAAACCCTTATAAAAGACAAAATGGCTCTGTGTTCTCTGCAGACGGGGACAGATGGAAGACTCAAAGACATTTAAGAAGAAAGTACACGAGACAAAGGGCAAAGTCAGAGAGCGGTAAAGAAAAAACGCAAATGCTAAAATCAATATATAGAACTTTGCTCTGACGCTCGACTCTTCAAAATGACAGATACTCGGTCAGAAGCATTTTTCAGAATGGTTTGTTTTGTTTGTTTCTGCCTTTCATAGGAAGGGGTGCAAAAAAACATGAAAGGTCAAATGTTACAGCAGTTAAACCATTATGGATATTGACTGTATCTTTGTTTCATTTATCTGGGAAGGACCGCGGCAGACAGCGCAAATACCAAAGAGGTCATTTTTCAAGGTGGGAAGTTTTAAAAGGAAAGTTTGCAGTGTAGCGACCAAGAGGGAAGTCAGACTTGACAGACATATATTTGTTACTAATATCCTCTGTTCTGCCAGACACAGTTCTCTATTCTCTTAGATCAACACCTGGCACTGAGAAAGACAAAGCTAAGGAAACAAGGCTGCCGCCATCTGTGTGATTACTTATGAATAAAACTCATCCTGCATTATAAATGTCTGTTTGGTACACAGAAGAAATCCAGTCTCTGAATGCTTCCTCTGAATATAATTTTCATGCTTGTTTCCTTTACTTATATGTAAGGGATTATTACATTTTCCTAAAATAACTTCAGCATCCTTGTCTGACTCTTACAAATACAACCCACAAGAAAGTACATATATTTTAGTACATTACCAATTACCACAACAAGTAGCTACCAGTATTTTTTATATATATATATATATATATATATATATATATATATATATATATTAGGAAATTATACAGAGAACAGGGATAAATAAATTAACAATGTCAGGGTTGATACAACCAACATGCAGATGTAGATGATTTCATAAACCCATGCTGTTTTAAGGTTTCTTAATATATCACACGAGTTGCACTTTTTATGATAAGGCAACATTAACTCAGGTTGTAAAATGTCATGTGGTGTGACTCAAAATCAAAAATGTTATGACATGCATGAATTAAGGATTCATGATATTTGTAAACATTAGTTTTTATTTTTACAAATTTATTTATTTGTTTGATTAAAATGTGTAAGTAAAATATGTAAAAGTAAAATAACTTTTTACTGTAAAAGTAAAAGTTTAAGTAAAATGTGTTGTTTTTATATACTATTTTTTTTATTTGATGGTTACACCACATGATGTTGTTGTTGTTGTTTATTTCAATGCAATTCATGCATTCTGTACAGTGACTTAAACACAGTTTCTTTGTTCTTTTGTGCATGTTTTCAATTTCTAAATTAAAATTTGGGGGCCATACAATCAAAAATGTCAGGGTTGGTGCAACCAACATGCAGCGTTGGTTGCACCAAAAAAAAAAAAAAAAAAAAAAAAACGGACTGTTTGTCAAGGTCAATAAATCTCTTAATATATCATGCAATTTGCAGTTCTCACAACTGCAAACAACAAATCAGACAATTCAAGTGTGTCATGTTGTGTGACACACACACCTAAAAATATTTGTGAATTAATAATTCCTGATAAATGTAAAAATTTGTAACACCTTTTTGAAAATAATAATTAAGAGACTTGCATACACTCACATATTCAAGGTATAAGGAAAATATATTACTTAATATTTTACTTAATATTTGTATATTGCATTTTACTTGATGGTTGCACCACACAACTTTTTTAAATAAATAAACCTTGTCATTATATTCACAACTCAGCATTATAGTTTTAATTAAAATATATTTACAAATAAATGCATTTATTTATTCATTATACAAGGCATATTTGCTATATGTTAACAATTAAGCTAACAGAATCCCATTTAAAACGAGCTTTTCATACAGTTTGAACAAACTTCTAGATTAAGTCCTATCCTTATTTGGGTTCATTCGAATCCAGATATGGATACAAATAATTTTGCCATTGCAACAGATACAAATATTTGCTTCACTGGATTAATTACAGAAGTGTCACATTTACTGATGCACAACTAGTCACCAGAAAAGCCTTCTCATAAAATAAAATAAAAATAAACAAATTACTAAATAAAAACAAAATAAATTTTGGCACTTCCTTTCGTTTCCCTGAGGGAGGCGCACCCACTGAATGCCACGGTCCCTCACAAATGCAGGTACTGCTCTGTAACACAAAGCTTAAGGACGGTACAGCGATCTCTGTCTACACCCTGTTATGCTCAGAGGTACAAGAGCTATAAGGGGGTAAAAATATGAAAGCGACTGCTGGCTCCGTTGTTTATCATTCTCACGAGGAGCAGTGCAGCTATGTTTCTGATTCTTCATCTTTATCTAAACTATTAGAGAAGACTTATACTCTCGTCTAGAGGAAGGGGTAAAAAATGACGAGTCCTGGCCCTCTGATAAAAATGTTAACTAGGTGAGTGTCAGAGAGATGGATTGCGTGCTGTCAGGGAGAGCAGGAACATGAGAATACATTGATATTTCTCATTACGTTGCCCTCTCCCCCGTCTTTGTTTTTCCGCCGAAACTCTGGCGCGGAGGAAGGAGGGCCCGACGATAAATCACGCCCCAAATAACAACCGAGCCGCCCCCGCCCCCAACCGCTACGCCAAATATGATCGCTCGCTCACCGTTCCGCCATACTTTGCGAGAAGCAGCCATCGATAACGATCTAATGAACAAAGCTATCAAACGACATCAGGGTAGAAAAAAAGGATAGAGGGTACAAGAGAGAGAAAGTATGAGATACTTGATTTCAAAGTCTCTAAGCGGCTCAGACTACAAAATGATAATCTCCCCGAAATTGAGAGAAGTCTGCTGATGATGTATTGATTGCGTAGATAATGAAATGAAGGGGAAAATCAGCTAGATAAAAGACATTCAGAGATATAAATAAGTGAGACTTGTTCAGCGGTGTATTCTGAGCAGAAGCGTTTTGGAACAGATATAGGAAGACTTACTGATACCTTGAACTGAACACTTTTAACTAAAAAATAGTGACACCGCATGAACCAATATGTGCTAAAATGAGAAATATTCACATTTTTGATGCCAAGGACCCCCAAATATGATGACCCTCTTTCTACACTACAAACAAATGATTTCATATCAAATAAAAGGTAAATAATAATAATAATAATTAGTAGTAGTAGTAGTATTATGTGTGGAAAATTCAGCAAGAATGATAAATGAGAGTTAATACAGTGTTTTGCAAAATGAAAAACTGATTTTGTTGTCAGTGCATTAAAGCCAAAATATTATTTTGGCAAAACTATATACAGTATCTAAACCAAAGCTATCAAGAAAAAACAAAAACAAAAAAAAAACATGATTTTCAACAATATTTATGAAACACTAATCACAATTTAGTAAACGTTAGTCCTAGGTTTTGTCAGTTAAAGAATGTTAGCTATTATCTATAAGTTAGTAATAATTATGCTCCATAAAACTAAGAAAAAACTAATATTTAGCAGATATCTACAAAAATCTCTATCGCAAGTACAAATAAGAATTTTGATGATATCATTCTGCACTTCAGCCGCTCATTAGATTTTCTGTCCAATCAAATGCTCTCTAGAATCTGAAGCGTCCCGCCCCCTACATTGTATTTTAAATTGCTATAGAGGAGTTTGAACATCGCAAACAGCTGTTTATGATAGAAAAATAAAGTAATATAAATATATTACAATTATTTTACAAATGCATTTCATATTTAGTTACAGTATGCTGCTGTTGGACATACTCAGTTTCAAATCTTCCCAACAATATTTTTTTTCACCTATAAACTATTCAAACATCAGATCGGTGACGTTTTCTTTTAGATTTAATGAATCAAGGGATGTTGAGAATTCTCATGTTGACAACAACATGAAGTCAAAATGAACCTTATTTACTTTCCTTTGAAATTGAACTGGCTGTTTTCCAAATAAACATTTGGGCCTGTTCGGAAACCTGTCATTTTTGCATTTCCATTTGTTGCCACTAGTGGGCATAACAACATATTTCAGATTTTGGCATAAGTGGCAGGCCTCTGTTCATAACTTTTCATAATCAGATTCCCCATTTCCCCCTCTAGATTCTGAGAAATAAAATAATGAAGATTTAATATAGATTTCAAGAGTTAGATGCCTGGGCAGAATCTAACTGTCCTCTCAACCCAGAACCATCTTTAACACTCCTCCGCCGATAGATTGGCAGGAGTGTGATTATAATCCTCACTCTGTCGTTTTAATATCTCCTCATTAAGTAGCCCTGTGGAGAGTGCTTGTTCTGTTCGAGAGATGTGTGGCTCTTCTCTTGACAGCAAAGCCATTAAAAGTAGCCAAAAAAAAACTTTAGATGCAGCTTTTTACTGTATAATTTATAACAGCTTTCTATTCAGTCATTATAGTGCAGCCAGAATATTAAATTGTGAATGATGACTGAATGCTAATCTATCAGATTAGATTTTTACACACTTTATAATATATTATTATTATAAAAATTGCCATTTGTTAAATCAAGTGGCATTGACATGATGTTGATTTCAAATCCAAATGAAGAAAATAGCATTTCATGAAACAATTAATGTTTCATGACTCGAGGAACCGTTTCAGGTAACCGTAAAATGACTGAAAGTTATGATTTCAAGGGCTAAACTCATGGTCCTCTTTCAAATTTACAATTGTTAAAGTGCAATGCTTTTGCGTTTCTTCTCATGATTAAAAAAGGTCACAACACTTATTTCTGAAAACCACTGACCTTTACAGAGAGGATTGAGTTGGTGAGATTAGAAAACCTTCCATGAAACCAGAAACCTCTATAGTTGTTGATTTTTCTTTCTTTCTTTCTTCATGAGCATGGTGGCATCTTTCAACACACCATTTAGCAAATGGCCATTTAATACATAAGGGATGAGAAATGAGAGACAGCAAACAAATAAAGTCCTGTTTCTTGGAATCAGTCCAGTGCCTACATCCCACATAATGCTTCTGGTGCATTGACAGGTTTTGGTCAAACTTGAATCTTGAATTAGGAAAGGATTATTTCACCCAAATAATTACAGTAGAGATCAAAATTAGAGAACAACCTACAACCCGAATTCCGGAAATGGTGGGACGTTTTTTAAAATTTGAATAAACTGAAAACTAAAAGAATTTCAAATGAGCCAATAGTTTATTCGCAATAGAACATAGATAATATAACAATGTTTAAACTGGGAAATTTTACAACTTTATGCCCAAAATGAGCTCATTTCAAATTTGATGCATGCTAAAGGTCTCAAAATAGATGGGACGGGGGCATGTTTACCATGGTGTAGCATCTCTTCTTCTTTTCAAAACAGTTTGAAGATATCTGGCCATCGAGGTTATGAGTTTCTGGAGTTTTGTGTTGGAATTTGGTCCCATTCCTTCCTGATATAGGTTTCTAGCTGCTGAAGAGCTCGTGGTTGTCTTTGACGTATTTTTCATTTAATGATGCGCCAAATGTTCTCTATAGGTGAAAGATCTGGACTGCGGGCAGGCCAATTCACCACCCGAACTCTTCTACTACGAAGCCATGCTGTCTTTGCATTGTCCTGCTGAAATACACAAGGCTTTCCCTGAAAAAGACGTCATCTGGAGGGGAGCATATGTTGCTCTAAAACCTTTATATACCTATTAGCATTCATAGTGCCTTCCAAAACATGCAAGCTGCCCATACCGTATGCACTTATGCACCCCCATACCATCAGAGATGCTGGCTTTTGAACTGAATGCTGATAACACGCTGGAAGGTCTCCCTCCTCTTTAGCCCGGAGGACACGGTGTCCGTGATTTCCAACAAGAATGTCAAATTTGGACTTGTCTGACCATAGAACACTTTTCCACTTTGAAACAGTCCATTTTAAATGAGCCTTGGCCCACAGGACACGACGACGCTTCTGGACCATGTTCACATACTGTATGGCTTCCTTTTTGCATGATAGAGCTTTAGTTGGCATCTGCAGATGGCATGGCAGATTGTGTTTACTGACAGTGGTTTCTGGAAGTAATCCTGGGCCCATTTAGTAATGTCAATGACAGAATTATGCCGATGAGTGATGCAGTGTCATCTGAGAGCCCGAAGACCACGGGCATCCAACAAAGGTCTTCGGCCTTCTCCCTTACACACAGAGATTTTCTCCAATCTTTTGATGATGTTATGCACTGTAGATGATGAGATTTGCAAATCCTTTGCAATTTGACGTTGAGGAATGTTGTTTTTAAAGTATTCCACAATCTTTTTACACACTCTTTCACAGATTGGAGAGCCTCTGGCCATCTTTACTTCTGAGAGACTCTGCCTCTCTAAGACATCCCTTTTATAGCTAATCATGTTACAGACCTGATGTCAATTAACTTAATTAGTTGCTAGATGTTCTCCCAGCTAAATCTTTTCAAAATTTCTTGCTTTTTCAGCCCTTTGTTCAGCCAACTTTTTTGAGACAGGCATTTTGTAGCAGGCATCAAATTTTAAATGAGCTCATTTAGTGGATAAAAGTGTAAAATTTCTCCATTTAAACATTTGTTATGTTCTTTATGTTCTATTGTGAATAAAATATTGTCTCGTGATTTGGAAGTCTTTTAGTTTTCATTTTATTCAAATTTTAAAAAAATGTTCCAACATTTCCGGAATTCGGGTTGTACAATTTCCTAAATTTCAAGGTCACTGCTAAGTCCTATTTGAAGCTATCCTAACAGGAGTAGAAGGGCATTTATAAGTATATTTCATGAATGAATTGTATTGTACTGGCAAACAATTCCAGCCGCAGCGTTGAACCGATTCCCCATTGAGAATCTCTGCATTATCCTGTTTTCTCATGCATTTGTCTTAAGTGGACGACCAAACTTTTTGGGGGACATGAATGAATTTGTGTTTTTGTAAACCTGCAATATTCAAGAAATCACACATTTGGAATGATCAACTTCTCTTGCAGTGACTGAAAGGGTCATCTCTTTGGCCTTCATCTGAAGCACTGTATAAAAAACTTAAATGAGATATTTGAAAAAGAACACTTACAGATACCTCCTAGTTATTGGTGTTAATCTGACACCTTGTGCTAATTTCCTTAATTATGTGACAAACCCTATTTAACTGGCAACAGCATTCCTCCAATTTTCACTGAGATTGCAAGATGGTAGGCCTCAGGCTCAGTTCAGTGCTGAACAGAGTATGGATCTGTCTCGGCACGTTTAAGAGAAGTCGGACTGAAAACACACTCTGCAGTGACCAAGCCTCTCAGCAGAAAGAGTCAAAAGGCTAGGCATACCTTTGCTGAGAAGCATGTTGTGTGGATAGAGGAGAACTGGTCCAAAGTTCACTTTAGTAATGAAAGCAAGTTTTATTTACTTGGGTCCAATGGGAAACATTTTGCTCGGCATCAAACTGAGGAAAAACTTAAGCCCAAGTGTGTGAAGAAGTCAGTGAAATGTGGATGAGGAAGTGACATGGTTTGGGGGATGTTTTCTGCAGCAGGAGTCAACCTGTTGTAGTCTTTTAACCCATACGACTGAAGTTTAAGTTGTTATCCACAAACACATTCATTATGCAGTAATGCCTCATTCAAGAACGAATCATTCTTTTTGAGTCAAATCCAGTTCACAAAACTGGTCTGAATGAATTTTGCATGACTGAATATCTCATACAACTGAACTGCTTGCAGCAGTTAACAGTATAACATTATTAAATAATAATTTAAAAATTGAATTGTTCCTCGCCCAAAGCTAGTTGATGACTTCAGAAAACTTGGAATATAGAGCATGAGTCAAATTTACTTCTATGATAGCTGAACAGTGTTTTGCACCCATTTGGAAATGTGAAAGCTTCAGTCTCTATTCATTGTGACTGCATAAAAAAAGCAATCAGCACAACTCTCCACAATTTAAAAGAAATAAAGTCAGGTTTGGAATGATGTGAGTGTGTGTAAATAATGAGTTTTGGGTAAACTATCCCTTTAAGTGGTTTGAAAGGAGAATAAACTGCCTTCTGCTGCCATTAGATTGACTGACAAGAAAATTAAAAGAGAAAAATAAAATGAAGGCAATAAAGAAATAAAGGGAAGAACTGAAGGGAAGAAAAATCGTGACAACACAAGTATGATAAGCAGTCATAGTCTTTTCTTTGGCAAGGTGACACTGCAAAGGAAAGTGGAAATGCCATCAGGTACATCAAACAGAGCAGGAGCACAAAAGCTGTGCTGAAGACTGTATCTTTCACACAGGAGCTGTCAGGCTCTTTATGACCACACTGCGGGAGTCTACTGTAGCATGTCACATTGTCTCAATAAAGTGACAAATAAAACCACACACTGGAGTCCCATTGTTAACAGTGCTGGATAAACAACCCTAACTGTGATGGCTGAAGTCGTGGTGCTTTTGTTTGGGAAGAGGCCTGTACAGAACTGAAGGAGTGGGAAGGTAAAAGGACTTAATGAAAGGCCTAAATGAAAACTGTCATTAAACCATAGTTGTTAAAGCTGAAGTGTGCAGTTTCTGCAGAATTTCAAAAATAATAGCTATTTTCCTGAATACTCCCCATGAATACTTCCTTTGGTGGGAAAAACAGATAGATCAGTGTAGCCTGTATTGAATTTGTTACACAACATATTAGCAAAACATATATTTCTATTAAGTTGTTTTTGTAGTCTGCATGCAACCAGTGTAAAGTCAAAAACCAATGATTCTGGTGAGTCAATTCTTGTGAGTGAATAAAAATGCATAAAGTGTGTGTGTGTGTGTGTGTGTGTGTGTGTGTGTGTGTGTGTGTGTGTGGGTGGGTGTGTAACTGTTGGTCTCAAAGATTTTGTTCTCTTGGAGCAAAATATATTATCTTCTTTCTTTTATTTTTGCAGTTAGACATGTTCTTCACTAGATTCCCCCATACATAGCAAGAGAAATAGCAAGATGACGTGTCATGTACAAGATAATTAGCTCAGTTTACTTATCATTTCACACACAGCGCAAAATGAATTGTCCACAAAAAAAAAACCTTTGGCTTGAAACGTGACATTACGACTCTTCACAACACCCACTCTTCTGCCACTTACAATTACTACAGCAAGAAACATGGCATGGCAGGGACTTGCTTGAAAAACATTTCTTCACTAATCTTCAGTAGCAGTGGGATGCTAAAATCCTGTCGCCTCTTAAATAGGCTTTATGAGAGAGTAAATGCGTCTAGTTTAGCTTATAAAACATTTAACAGTGTAAGGTAAGGGGGGACAGCCTTAACTCATTATTTATAGGAAGACAAAAACGACTCAGAAGGGAAAAAAATTCACTAATTTGCTGTGCAGGATGCTGAAAATATATACAGCAAAACTCCACAATAACCCTCATGACCACATGCAAATTAAAAACAAGCTAATTTATCATGCACCGGTCGAGCACTGTTGATGAGGCCCTTCATTTCTCTCCAAGCACTTTTGGGAATTAAAAAAGCAAGGCTTATAAATGGGTTGAGTGGAATATTCATACGAACCTGCTGATATTCAGGCTAGCATTAATAAGAACATACTTCAATTACATGTAAAATGTCACAGTGCAACCCGAATTCCGGAAATTTCGGGACGTTTTTTTAAAATTGAATAAAATTAAAACTAAAAGACTTTCAAATCACATGAGCCAATATTTTATTCATAATAGAATATAGAGAACATAACAAATGTTTAAACGGAGAAATTTTACACTTTTATCCACAAAATGAGCTCATTTCAAATTTGATGCCTGCTACAGGTCTCAAAAAAAGTTGGCACGGGGGCAACAAAGAACTGAAAAAGCAAGAAATTTTAAGAAGATTCAGCTGGGAGAACATCTAGCAACTAATTAAGTTAATTGACATCAGGTCTGTAACATGATTAGCTATAAAAAAGATGTCTTAGAGAGGCAGAGTCTCTCAGAAGTAAAGATGGCCAGAGGCTCTCCGATCTGTGAAAGAGTGCGTAAAAAGATTGTACAATACTTTAAAAACAACGTTTCTCAACGTCAAATTGCAAAGGCTTTGCAAATCTCATCATCTACAGTGCATAACATCATCAAAATATTCAGAGAAACTGGAGCAATCTCTGTGTGTAAAGGACAAGGCCGAAGACCTTTGTTGGATGCCCGTGGTCTCCGGGCCCTCAGACGACACTGGATCACTCATCGGTATGATTCTGTCATTGACATTACTAAATGGGCCCAGGAATACTTCCAGAAACCACTGTTGGTAAACACAATCCGCCGTGCCATCTGCAGATGCCAGCTAAAGCTCTATCATGCAAAAAGGAAGCCATATGTGAACATGGTCCAAAAGCGCCATCATGTCCTGTAGGCAAAGGCTCATTTAAAATGAACTGTTTCAAAGTGGAAAAGAGTTCTATGGTCAGACGAGTCCAAATTTGACATTCTTGTTGGAAATCATGGACGCTGTGTCCTCCGGGCTAAAGAAGAGGGAGACCTTCCAGCGTGTTATCAGCGTTCAGTTCAAAAGCCAGCATCTCTGATGGTATGGAGGTGCATAAGTGCATATGGTATAGGCAGCTTGCATGTTTTGGAAGGCACTATGAATGCTGAAAGGTATATAAAGGTTTTAGAGCAACATACGCTCCCCTCCAGACGACATGTATTTCAGCAGGACAATGCAAAACCACATACTGCAGCTATTACAACAGCATGGCTTCATAGCAGAAGAGTCCGGGTGCTGAATTGGCCTGCCTGCAGTCCAGATCTTTCACCTATAGAGAACATTTGCGCATCATTAAACAAAAAATACGTCAAAGACGACCACAAACTCTTTAGCAGCTGGAAACCTATATCAGGCAAGAATGGGACCAAATTCCAACACCAAAACTCCAGAAACTCATAAGCTCAATGCCCAGACATCTTCAAACTTGAGGAGATGCTACACCATGGTAAACATGCCCCCGTCCCAACTATTTTGAGCCCTGCAGCAGGCGTCAAATTTGAAATGAGTTCATTTTGTGCATAAAGTTGTAAAATTTCTCAGTTTAAACATTTGTTATGTTATCTATGTTCTATTGTGAATAAACTATTGGCTCATGTGATTTGAAATTCTTTTAGTTTTCATTTTATTCAAATAAAAAAAAACATCCCAACATTTACGGAATTCAGGTTGTAAAATACTACTACTACTACTACTACTACTAATAATAATAATAACAAATAAAAAGTAAAAAGATTTGGAAGGATTATACTTTGCATGATTTATATGACTTTAATTTACGTCAATAAATCCAGACAGATATTTTGGTGGGGTCAACATAAGTATATTTTCAAATAACAAACATTACTGTTTGCCAAACCAATTTATTTTCTGAAATAATTAATTAATAATTCATTTCATTTCCATTCATCAAAATATCTTCTTTTGTATTTCACAGAAAACAGAAACCATACATATTTGGAACCGCATAATGTTCATTTTAGGGTGAGCTGTCCCTTTAAGAAACAAACAATCAAAATTTTTGCATGATTTACTTGCATGACAGTATGTAGTTAATTGCACTGTCAGAATGTATGTGACAACATGTAGTACATGAACTAGAAGATGTACGACACTTGAACCTCACCTCATCATAGATGCTGTCATTCTTCTCGAAGTCTCCAGCCTTCCTCGGAAGCACGTGAACATGGACATGCTGTAATTACAAGAGGAACAGAGGAATGGTTAATCGAAAAACTTTCATTCAGCAAAGCTGAGGTCACTGTCAGAGAAAGTAAGGACAGGTACGCTCTACCACCCTCCATATCACTTCCTTCATTACAACACAGTCTTCTGGCAGCTTTTCAGTGTTAACTTCTCCAAAATCATGCAAGAGTTACTGTAAATTCCACCAAGCGTACATCTGTAAACCTCTAAGACTACTTCTATTTTAGGCATTTAAAACTTAAATTGACTTTGTCAGATGTCCTCGGCGAATTCCCTTCTGCAATATGCTGTCACAAACTTGGCCATCTGCACGGTTAGTTTGTAAGATTGTGCTTTCCTTGGGTGCACATTAGCAACGTAATTTGAGTCCCAGTAGAACACGCTCCGTTTTAATGAACAAAACATTTGGTTTTGTTTATACTCTGCCTACCCAACATATTTGCAGTCTTTTCAATCCTTTTTTTTTTTTATTTGTTTGTTTTGTTTCAGTTTTTTTTTGTTTTTGTTTTTTTTTTTTTTTTTTGGGAAGGGCTATACATTTATGTATTAAAGTCATCTGGTACGACCAATAAAATCAAGTAATGTAACCAATAATTCAAAGGAAATTACATCACAGAAGGGACCCCTGCATAGCTTGTGCATCAAGATCAACAAATCTCCTAAAATATCAGATAAGGTTAGTTAAGGTTAGTAAATATCATGTGGTGTAACTCCCCAAAAACATGATATTAAATACACTTTTAATATATTTATTAATATTATTATTTAATGCTTACATTTAAAACTTTAAATATAGTTCTGGTGGTGAAATGTCAGGTTGTGCAACTGCCCATAAATAAACTTTAAAATAAAAATAAATTTTAAATAAACTTATTTAAAATGTATTTTAAAACTTTTATTTATTTTTTTTAAGAATTTTGATGTGAACATTCACACGTATCAAAAATGTAAAATGAAAAAAATGTAAAATATGTCATTACATTTTACTTGATGGTTATACCACATGACATTTTCAGTAACTTAAGCTCCTTAGTAAAACATGGTTCTACCAACATGTTTGTAAAACTCCAAAAAACATACATACAATTCACTGTATTTTCCCATCTGAAATGAACACTTGAGGCAGTAAAATAGCAACAATGATTATTTCTTTTCACTCAAATTATGATTAGGGGGCAGATCATCAATTAATAAAGAGCAAATTTGTGGCTTCTTGTACAACACTATGTTATGACCCCAAAGAGCTTTTACCATAGTGCATGATTTGTAAACTATATGCATTTTAATGTTTCCATCACATAACCAGGCTCAAATGTAAACTTGCTTGGTAGCGCACCTGGTACAGCAATGCAACTGTAATGAGTACTCGGTTGTGAGGCTGGTGAAACGTGAGTCATGAAAAAGTTTTCAAAGATTTAGAGAAGCAAGCTAACATTGCATGGTGACTTTAGCAAATGTGTTTTTTATCGAATGTTTGCTTTTGTGAACAGTATAGGTTAGGTTTAGGGAGGGTTTTGTGTAGGTTATATACATGAATACAACATGAAGACTATTTCCGATAACCTGGCACACAATTTGAGAATTAAAATATGTTTTCTTTTCTTTATCATGAGGATTCTTATTTTTCATTGACCCATTTACTATATGTAGGTAAGGTGTGGATGATTCTATGACCTCTGACCCCTTGAGCACTTCCTTAGCAATTTGCATAAAGATTAAAAACATTATTTTAGCGTATGTTTTAAACAAATCAATCTCTAGATCAGTATTTTTGTACAGTCTTAACACAAAGGGTTCTCAAAGTCTGTCTTTACCACACAAAAACCTGAAAAATATAATAACCTGGTATCACATAAAAAAAATATATATATTTATAAATATTTATAAATTATATTATAAAACTCTCCATATGTTTTCTCTGTTTTCAGTGTTACATTTGATGTGCAAAAATGGAAAGGTACTGGTTTTGCTGGAATTTCTATTTAAAAGCTTAATAAAAGGCAGGAAAAAGAGATGCAAAAAGAGATGTAAAACTGTCACTGTTCTTTGAAGATCTCAGTAAAAGATATTTAAAAGTATAAAAAAAATCAAAGTCACACATCAAGACAGTAAAATGGAGGCCTGTCACCATCCTCCCCCAGCAGTTTTGTAATGTGTGATCATTCGCTATTAATGTATCAGAGCTTTCTGCATGAAGACAGGTGACATGTCAGTGTAATGTGGACAGCATACATAAAAACCTGGAAAAATAAAAGAGCAAGTACAGCGAAGATGAGGTACCGATATGACTGGTGTCCCCTTGAAAAAGTCACGTAAAGTTTAAACGAACATGATTTTATGACAAAGCCTATTCTGATTATTTTGTCTAATCATCAAGAGCCTGTCTTTAGCCAGACATACATCAAAACCACAGATAAACAAACAATATCCTCTGCTGTCCAAACCGTCAACACTTTGGTGGTTTTCGTACCACGCTGAACTCTACCAGGGTATAATAACCTCATTACAGTGCTTTTAATTCATTTTTCATTAGTCTGTTGTGATAAACAGCTCAGGCTTGGTGAATAAGTATTTATAAATGTTACAAACAAGATAACATGTTTGGAGGCATCTGCTTTGTTGCAATGCATTTTCTATTTAATGAGTGCATTTGCATAATGTCTGCATTATTAAACTCATCTACCTTGAGGAAAGTATGAAGAAACACAGCACACACACACAAAACCATTTCATCAAGAAGACTTTTTAGAGGCCGCTTAGCATGGAGAAGGAAAGCTCAGTAGACCAGAGCGAGTGGCAAAGGGCCACCAACTGAATAGTGCAGAAAATTGGAAGGATAAAATGGGTGATTTTAAGAGCAACGTGACAAGCTGCAGTGAAATACGGACAAGACTTTGGGGTCAGAGTCTGACATTTATTGTAACTCATATTACATGATAAAGAATGTGAATTACCTTGAACATGATTTTATTAGCCTTGTTTCATCTTAAGTATTTAAGCATCAAAATTAAAGTAACAGACCACATGTTAAAGGGAAATTTCATCTCACCATTTACCTACCTGCCACAGCATTCTAAAACACATTTGAGTGTGTGTGTGTTTTATATACAGTATATATATATATATATAGGCCTCTGTTTTCCCATATAATTGTAGTAAATGTGGGCTGGAGCAGTGATACAAAAAAAAAAAAAAACACTATAAAGCCATCCTGTAATGATACATGTGCTGTATATAAAGTATTTTGAATACAGCATATGCTATGCGTTACTTTTAGCAGTGAATATATATTTTTGATAAAAAAGGCAGCCTTGATGAGCATAAGAGACTTCTTATAAAACATTAAAAAAAAAAAAAAAAACTTACTGATCCCAAACTTTTCAACAGCTGTGTATAGTGATCAAATTAATGATAAAAAAAGAAAGGTCAAAATCGTAAGTACAATTGATCATTTTGACAGCTTGACAGCTCCAGTACCCATTTGTTATATGGTGTGAGTAAATAAAGTGTTTTGGGGTGTACTATCATTTTAAATGCTGCAGGATTGTGAATAAATACCATAATCCAATATTATAAAACAGCTATTTCCAGTTATAGATGGTGGTAGAATTCTAGCAGTACATATTGTGATATAACAGCTTAAATCTAGCACTCCACAGCACTCACAAAGAACACATTTTTTGTTTGCATGTCAAGCACTATATCTTCAGGCAGATGCATAACGAACTGGCTTATAAAATGTTTGACTGAAAATGTGCATCCTTAATGTTTTTAAAATGTGCTATATTATGCAGTATATACTGTGAATATGTCTAACGACAGCCTTTAGCTGTTTATTCCATTGTGAATAAGAAGTGTGCGTAATTGTATTAAATGTGCAAGTTTATCAAAAGAAGAAAAAAGTATTTGTAGGTGATTTAATATTAGTGAAAAAGGCCATTGAAGTGTATTTAAAGATAATCCACTTTCATGACAATGCTTCTTAATACAATACTGTAAGTGAACTTTTGTAATATTGTCAAATTTAAAGCTTTATTTTAAAGTTTTCTGTTGTGCTTTAAAGCAGAACACTTATTTTGATGTGTTGACTATACTAAAGCACATGTAAAGTACTTGATTATATTTGTAACTGTACCATATTATTAACAGGGTTCCCACTCTAAGTCAAATGTCAAATTCCTTGACTTTTCCCTGACTTTCACTGACTAAAAAGCTGAATTTTCATGAACTATAATGAAAGGAAAAACAGTCCGATGTTGTGCGGAGCAATTTTTTGGCTTTTTACCATTAAATTCTCTTTGATATTTTTTATACTTTTTATTTTTAAACTCGGTCTTTGAAGAGGTCATTTTGTAGCCAAAGCTCCTAAAAATTAAAATTGTCTGGCATATTTGCCTTAGCTAACCGGTACAGCCAGGTGACTGCATTTGACTTAGTGACTGCCAGATGGCAAGCGGAAGGGAATAAAATGGAGCTGAAAAAATAGCCCAGGGCTCAATGCTAAGGATTCAGTGGTTAAAATTATTACTTGCCCTGTTAATATTTACACTAGCCTTGCCACAAAAAATAAATAAAATAAAATAGTTGCTTTTATCAATTTTGATTTTTGTATTCTAATAAATAATCTTGACACCAATATTTCAGATACCAATAAAATTTTACAATTCTCTATTTCAATGTTAATACCACAGCAAAAAAAAAAAAAAAAATCTAGCCTAACTAATATAAAGTTCAAATATATTTAAAGATAAGTGACAGCCAGTAAATAAGAACAAATTGCAAGTAATAGCAAAATTAAATATATAGCACAAATACAGAAAATAAATTTTGCTTCAGTTTTTATGTTTGTAGGTGTTCAGGTACAGAAATTGTATAATTACTTATAAAATAACATTTGCATATTCTTAACTCTGCGTTGCACCTTGATTTTTCATTGCCATTTGAGATTAGTGGCAAGGTAACCACTGCATTTTAATCATGAATCAATCCAAAAAAAAAAAAAAGTGCAATTTTTGATTTATTTTAGACTGCATAATTTCAAAATCTGAAGCAAAAACAGAATGGTGTGACTTTAGCTTTGTGAAATTATGCTATGTGAAACGGAAACAGCAGCCGGGCTGAATGAGACGCAATTTCACTCTCTGACAGCAGGTGGCGCTTATGGAACAGTGATACAGCGTTTCCTTGGTTGCCGCTGTAAACATTGCGCGTTAACACTCATTTAAATGCATTATACAGAGGCAAGATGAAAAGAAAACGCCATGTAAACTTTTCTGAAAACAACCAGTTCCCCATAGAAACACATTCATCTAAAATTCAATATTTAGGATTCCTATATTTCGCTCATAATGAATCTTGTTCTGCATGTTATGGTATTTTCTTCTCTTAGCGTCCGTCCTCAGCATCTCTGACCTCTGTTAATGGCCGTTTACAGACTAATTATAATAATAACGTAATATTTCCACACAAATGGCATTTGGGAAAATGATTGCAGTCCAGTTTGTGTGCAAGGAACAGAAAATGCTCTAAAATAAAAACAAAAAATGGCCGGTCGAACGGGTGCATGTACTCCACTGTAAAAATTAAATATAGATTAATCATTGTTAAAGCTACTTGCCAAGACAGGTTTTTATACCTTTGTATGTATTTGCCCATTCAGTCGCAAGAAAGATGCGGAGAGAAACTCAATTCAGGGTTCGCGCGGCTGTCTGTACATGCTGTTTACACAGAACACAGCGCGCGAGTACTTAATGGAGTTGACGAAAAAACATCCCTGATATTCCATGACTTGGACAAAAAAATATATAAAATTCCCTGACTTTCAATGTCTGGAATAGACCTTTTAAAATTCCATGATATTCCAGAATTTCCATGAACCGTGGGAACCCTGTATTAAACTATGATATATGATATTACACTTAATATTTTTAATGAACATTAATGCAACTTGATCATTACAAATGTGCAATTACAAATATTTTTAAATACATGGCATGCACGTTTCACTGGAAATGTATTTATGGTACCATAAATGTTTGTGGTACATTTGGCCGTACTGTACAAAATAATTAATTTTGAAATTGCATATAAAGATGCACTCTTTAAATTCAACTATCTGCATTTAATATAAATATAAATTATAATACATTTTCATTTAATTGTAAATAGCATGAAATTAAGTGTCCAAAACTTTATACAATTTGCATTGAAGTATATATTTTAAAGTATATTATTTCTGTAAAAAAGTGCTCTTTTTAAAAGTGTAAAGTGTAAACTAAAATATAAATAAATAAATAATAAAATAAAATAAAATAAAGGGTGTATACTGTGAAATCCAGTATAGTGAATTTTATTACGATGTCTGAAAGTTCTGCAGATAAACTTAATCTGGTACTTTGTTTTTTCTTCATTTTCCTCTATGGTTCAAGACATACAGTCGTATCAATTTCAGAGGTGTTTATCATCTCACAACTCATCATCTTGGTCATTTAGATTGCAACCAACCTTATAAACTTTAAGAAACAGAGATACCTTTCTTCAAGCTTGATTTCCACAAAGAAAGGAGTGAGAGAGAGAGAGAGAAAAAATCTGCAGCTGCAGCCAACTTCTACTGGAATAAAAGGTTTGTAAAGTGCCCGCTCTTCTAATTAAAACAGATGTCTTTTAATTAGCTTCTGACGATGAACAAATGTGCAAAATAGCCGCACTGCTATTTATATTGTTTAGGTTAAATCCAGTCAGACAAGTAGACAAATGCATTTTGTCACCAACAGCTGGCCTCCAATTAAGACATAGGGGGTCACAGCCCAAACTACCTATTAGAGCAGCAGACATCTTTACCAGAGTCATCCACCAGCATTACATTGGCTCAAACCTTAGTATGCTGTCTTTCTGGAAAGCATTTTAGGCCATTATAGGCTCGATGTCAACACAAATACCATCTCAAAATTATAGGTACTAAAATTGTGATGCCTTTTAATATACCTCATTTTTGGCCAAAATGTAAGGCAATCTCAGTAAACATTGCAAAGAGCTCAGTCCAAAAAAAAACAAAAAAACAGTGTGGCTCTGCCATGTCATTTTAGGGGTTTATGAACAGTCTGCAAGACTAGTGCCATAAATGTAAACATTACAAACATATCCAGAAAACAAAACAAACTGAGCCCATCTCAGGAGGTACTGCTTAAGAAACATGTCTTAGTATTATCAATGTTGAAAATGGCTGGCATGCATATTCAATTTAATATTGACTGAATTATTATTATTATTATTAGAGCAGCACTATGGAAGCCTGTTTCTGCCAAGGAAATAAAACTCACTATTTATCTCGCTATTCTTGATTTTTATGAATTGCAAGATAAAAGCTTGAATTGCAAGAAAAAAATACCAGAATTCTAAGTTTACATCTTGCATTTCTGACTTTTTTTCTCTGAATTCTGAATTTAAACCTCATAATTGCACTTCTTTATTGTTGTTGTTGGCTTTTTATCTCACAATTCTGCATTTACTTCTGCCATGGAATAAAGAAAAAAAGTGAGATATAAACTCAGACTTTTATTCTCCGAATTTGTATCTCGCAATTGTGAGTTTATATCTTGCTATTCTGCCCTTATTTCTGCCCAGTTGTGAATTGATGTAAACTCAGAATTGTGAGAAGTCAGAACTGGAAGACAAAAATTCACAATCACATTTATGTATTTGTTTGTTTGTGTGTTCCCTCTGGCGGAAATAGACTTCCATATAGCACACATTGGTTCTTGCATTAGCATTTTTCATGTAGGCCAGCAAATATCTAAATAAGTAAGTATGCAAGCAAGTAAGTAAATAAATAAATTGGGGATGCACGATATTGGATTTTTGCCGATATCCAATATGCCGATATTTTTCAACTCATTTTGGCCGATACCGATCCCGATATATTTTCTTTTGTTTGGAAACAACACCAAGTCTCTCCTGTGCAGGAATTATACGCAAAATATTTTTAATTCTGGTTAGCTTTTAATTAACAAGAACTTATTAGAATCAAATAAAAAATAATGGATTTGAAAAGAACTATAAATAAACTATATATCAATCGCTGCATTTTTCCCCCAGAAAGATGCAGTTAACCCTAACATTTTATTTTAAGATTTAACATTTGTAGACGGTCTAAAGCAAAAGAGTTGTAAAAATTCTGAAAATCTTTTAGAGCTCATGATTTGTTTAAAAAATAAAACACATTACACAATAATGAATAAATCAGTATATATACAATTATTTAATTTACAAGTGTCATGTTTGTGATTTTTTTTTTCATGTAAGCTATAGCTTCTGACCATTAAATCAAAACATACTCATTATTTTATGACATCAATTACTGCTTTATTTAATCAGAAACACAGTCTAAATGTTATTTGTGTAGGCTATTTTACTTTTAATTTAATTAGAAGTAGGCCAGCAGCGCCCCCTACAGATTAAAACTCTTTACAGAACGGGCGTTAGGACCCGGGGGAGGCTGTCACTGCTGCCGCTGCACGTGCTATTACTGTTTACACTATCACACACCAAACGTGTCATTCTGTTGGTGCTTTCACAGATTAAATGCAGCCATCCAAAAGAGTGAATCTAATCCTCATTCACAAAAAAAACTTTGCTTCAAGAATATGAATGTTCTAATCACTTGCACACCCTGAGAACATGTGAGTTAACCCATTCCTCTTATAGGCAAGACATATCGGCATAATTTTTCATATCAGGCCGATGCCGATATTTACATTTAAAGCCATTATCGGCCGATTCCGATATCAGTCCGATAATATCGTGCATCCCTAAAATAATGAAATAAAAACATTTGGTAAATGTTCCACATTTGGAATTGGTAAGACTGCGGAAGAGTGGCTATTTGATCAATGTAAATGTAATAATAACATAATGTGTGTAACCAAGCAACAGTCATACAGTGGGATACATTTTGTGGATATGGTTTTTCATGAAGCACAACAACATAATGATTAAAAACAGGAACACAACATGTGTCATCTCTCAGTTCATAATAACCAGCACAGGTGATCAAAAATAGTCTCAGCACTGTCTGTTGGTAAATCATAATGGATCTATACTAAAATTAGAAAAGCAAACAACACTTTTGAACCAGAAAACTTCAGAACATGGACATCCTCGCTCACAAATGATGATGGAACAAGTTAGAAATCCATCATAAATGGCAAGCTGTTGTTCAGAACAGTCCAAACACAACTCAGTTATGCTGGAAATGATGAATATGCTCAGGAGTTTTTAACTCAGAACCATCATGCACTGCAGGCAAGATAAATAACCATCCAAAGCAAGACAAATGACTAAATTCCTAAGTCACTACCCAGTTTTCTGCTAGATAGAGTATACGGAAACCCAATTTCACCATATGAATACTTAGATCTGTCTTCTGTCTTCATATAGCTCCAGGCAGAGAGGTTAGTAAAAATGTATTCGTTTCTATAGAGTGCTGCTCCTTTATTCAATCATAGATCCATTTTTTTGTCCTCCTTGTACTGCCGGCACGGTGCACCTGATTGCAATAACGTGAGTGATGAATGGACCCAGAGCTTTAGCATAGCAGATGTGCTATATGCAAGCGATAATCTGTTTTCATAAAACAACTAGGCAGGGTTCTAATTTTGAGTAACTCCATGTTTGAAATTAGTTTACAAATTATGGAAAGTCTGCTACTTGGTTTAAGAACGTCTTTTTTTGTTGTTGTTGTTGAGGTCCACAGATATGTACTGTATTTTTAATAAGGACTGACTTTAGCTGTGTCCAAAACCCATATACTGTCGTCTGTTATGAGCCGTGTCTGAATTTTGGTGAACAATTTGATTCCCTTTACCCTCTAGTTCACAGTTTTATACCCATAATGCATTATGATTTATAGTGTATAACTGTTGTACATCTCGCAGAACAGTATATTGCCCATAATCCAATGTGGAGAGGAGCTTAAAAAACAAAACAAAACAAAACAAACAAACACACACAAAGGACACAGTCTTTCTTTGCACTGGTACTATTCTACTTTTTTTGTTATTATAATATTAACAAATGATATATAATAAACATATTAAAATATAGCAAGCCAAAAATGTTCAACAAGTAGCAGTTGATTGATTTGTACACACTACTGATTAAAAATGCGGTACAAAAAACAGTAATATTGTGAAATATTGTCACAATTAATGTTTTTTCCACAAAAAAAAAACTGTTTTCAATACTGATCATAATAACCATTAATAACTGAGCAATAATAATAATAATAATAATAATAACAAGAGTTGAACACCAAACGTGATACTCTGAAGACAAGAGTAATGGCTGTGGAAAATATCTTTGTCATAAATAGAATTTACAAATATAAAAACAGAAAACAATTGTTTACAATTATAATATTTCACAATATTACTGTTTTTTACTGTATATTTTGATAAATGTAGCCTAGGTGAGTGATAAGAGGCATCTTTCAAAAACCATTATATATATATATATATATATATATATATATATATATATATATATATATGTAAAATGAATCCAAATGGTAGTATGCATATGTATGTGTTAAGAATAAGAATAATTTTGCCATGGCAGAAGGAATGCACTGCTTTGTGGGTATTGGGTTCATTCATGTTAGGAGAAAAAAAATAAAAATCTGAAATCCATTTCTCTTTGACCACTTTTGTATTGACAATCTACAGCATCTTATTGCAAGCACGCATCAGCTGAAAAATAGCTTGAGTTATTAAATTGGCAAATAAAAATAAAGATTAAAAGAGGCTCCGCGGGGAAAACTTGCGATCGTTTTTTCGCCATTTTACACAAGCTCTGTTTGGGGGCATTTTTCAAGGCACATCAAATCAGCCTCTAAACTGTCCTGACTGCGAGACTTTGGGGCAATCAATAATTCATGGTGCTTATTTTATACATGATTTAGAAACTGGTCAGGCAGGATGGCAGCTGGCCTCTGCGCTGAATTAAAACCCTGACTATCTGCTTCGCATGAACCATCTTCATCCCAGATCGACTGTAACAGGCAAACCAAGCAAGAGCTCCGGAAACCTCGGCCAAACGAACCAACCTGAATTCCATTCTGCAGTGCCGTTGTGGGCAGAAGTAGTGATTTAGAACGGGTCTTTGGCAGCGGGCTGGAACTCGAGCATTGCCATTAATCGAATGACAGCAATGCTGTTTTTTTCTGCTGCGGAGGATTGATGTTCCCAGCGTGCTGTGTGGGGCTAATGAGCATGAGGGAGATGAGACGGAGGGGAAAAAGCAACATTAACAACACCAACAAATAGACAAGAGGACCAACAGCTTCCAAACCCATCCATTAAGCACTAGTGAATATTTATGGAGCTGCCCAACATCTTTTTCCCTGTTTTGCTCTTTTATTCGCCTTTTTGTGCTTAAAAAAAAAAGCCTTTCCAAACCAAAGGAGTTCAGAATTTTATTGCAAGACATTCAATTAAAAAAAATGCTATAACTAAATATCATAAAATAAAATAAAATAAAATCAATTTTGTTTAATAGACACTGCCAATGGCTGCATATTTATTCGAACTTCTTAATCCTGAGGGAATGTTTTCTCAGTGGGTTGCCAGTTCTATTTACACAAACCCATCCTGATGAGTCACAAGACCTTGGGTAAACCAATATAATGACTTCAGTCATGTCAATTTGCCTCAGATAAATGTGCATAAGTGAGAAGATCAAGGAGATTTAATTAGCAGGTTGCTGTTGTTTCCTTTTCCCTGAAATAACTTGTTCATAATTTGATCCTTACAGAATACACAAAAAAGTCAAGGCTAAGATGTGACTTGTACAGTAAAATAAATTGGGAGGACAATTACAATGAATTGTGAACATAGAAAAGCATTCAGAATACATACACTCTGCATAAATCTATGCGTACGAAATTAAAAGGTACTGTATGTAAATTATAGGCACTGTATTTTTTGACAGCCATTTATCTACTTTGTAATGTGTGCTCCGCCAGAATTCTTTGGAATGTCTTTTTATTTTTCCCCTGAAATGACTGTTTTTGTTTTGGTCAATGTGATTCTGCCCCTTGCCAAATTACCCGAAAGTATCTCATCACCTCGGGTTGCCAGTCGGCAGAAAACACAGCGTATTGAAACCATGGAAGCGAGCAAATGAACTGGGTCAGACGTCGCAGATTCTACCTGACCTAAAATGCCTCGGTATCCATCTAAAAGCTCTATGAGATAAATCAACTCATCAACTTACAATGTGGCTGGTCACCTTCCATTGTAATTGACCTTTCCCAAAGACCCGCCCCCCTCAGTTACTGCTGCTATGTTCGACAAGCCATGCTGCTCTTACACCACACATCATGTTCTCACATAGTGAAAAATACATTGCAGAGCAAAGAGGACACTGACAACATGCCGACATACAAGACAGAGCAGGTTACTTCTGGAATGAAAGTCTCAGCCTTCAACAATAAATACCATTTCATGGCAATTTAATGTGTTCTGACAGATCACTGTAGCACCTCAGTTCAAGCGGCATGCGAACCGATCATCTTTTCATATTTACTATTATTATTTAAACTATTATTATTTAAAGCGCGGAATAAACATGAATGAACATCAGAAGGTATTTTATTTAAAGTGGAAAGATGTCAATACACACCATTTTTTTAAGTTTAAGTCCACCAAAGTTAATCTACTCTTCTATCTGATTTATTTGTCTGACAAAATGTTGGATTCAGTGTTATGACTGGTCAGATCGCCTGTCAATCAAGCCCCCTGCAAAGAAAGGGTTGATTTCGCTCATTCCTGTTGTGTATCCTCAATCTGGCAACCCGCCTGAGCCTTGAGTCTGAGGAGGAGGGGCAGAAGATGCAATACCCATTTCAACCACTAGCTGTCAATATTACACACTGCACATTTAAGTTTATTTTTCTTAATGCAATAGTGAAATAATTTTATTACATTATTGGTTAAAAAGTCAAAAGTCATAATGATTCACTTTCATTGTGAGAAAGCGAGCAGTTTGGACACTAAATAACTCTTTTAACAGAAGAAAGTCATACAGGTTTGAAAAACATAAACTGATGACGGAAATTGGGGGGAATTGCTTGAATATGTGGTTCAAATATGCAGTCACATTTACCATCGTTCAGCGAATTTTCAGCCATTTTATTAGCAATTCACACGATCAACAGTGTCACATAAGGCCGAAAGATTTCCCCATACAGATTTCGCATATGGTCATGTGAATTTGTCGTGTTAACCAACAGAAAGTTGCTTGGTTTGATAATGACTTCTGTGTGAGCAGTGCTTCATACATTGCTACACAACTGATAATAGACAATGGACTTTTTTTGTCCACAAAATTTTCGTCATTTTCTAGGACACTCAAGCAGTGTGTTGAAATGAACGTTGAAATGAAAGTTGAAATGAAATGCACACTGGCTGGCATCTGAAGGGGCCTTTCTATGGGTGAAGAGGTCTGTTGTTATAACTTTCCTTCTGTAAATAAAATCTTAATCTTAAACTTTGAATCTGTACTGATTACTGATTACAGATGCTATGATAATAGCCTTCAGTGGCTTTCTCATTCTGCAAAACCTGACCTCTCATCAAGAACACTAGGCTCTTAGACATAACAAATACTGATAAATATCAGTGTAAATAGAACCCTGTGCTTTTAAATGAGCTCCTATCAGTGAAATGCTATGGTATTGACTTAAGCGTGCTTGTTAAGGAGGAGAAATTCTAACAGCTCTTTCATTTTCTGAAGAGCTGGCGCTTAGACTGAGGAAAACATGCCACATTTATTTATTTTAAGACCTCTATAATAACACTCAAACGAAAAGCCTTTTTTTGGCTGTGATTAAAGTGACTTTACAAATTTAAAAAAAAAAGAAAAGAAAATTGAAAGATGTTTATATCAGGGGAGAAACGCTGATGGAGTTTCTTTCTTTGACTGTCATTTTTAAGCCAACTAATTGACTAAAAGTAACTTGCTCTACTGTTCAAAGGAGAATGGGTTGCTCATGTTCCAGAATCCAACGAGAGACATTGGAATTCTGTCAAGAGGCATTGGAATTCAGTCCAGTCCCACCGCAATTAACATAATTAACACTACTGCCATTTTAATACAGCTCCACACCTCAGGCCACAGCCAGACTGCTCTCGCAGAAGCTGCTATACATGCATAATTAATATGCCTTACCATATGCAATTAAATATGACTTCACACATGAAAGACAATGTAACTGATGGATTCAATTAGATAATGCGCACAAAGTAGTCCAGCAAATGTGGAAAGGCCACAAAAATCACTCACAATCACCAGCTCAGCTGCTCGGGCTGTGTGGGGACAGACAAAAGGTTGTTGTCATTTGTTTTGTTCTTAATAATCATCCCTGGAGTTACTGTGCATGGGTCAGTGTGCATTATTAATTGTGAAAAAAAGATTGTCTTTGTAATATTGTTCGTCATCAAAGTGTTAAATTTTGTTCAGACTCTTTCAGCCCTACAAAAATGTCCCATCGTACATTTTTTTTTTTTTTTTTATCGTTAAATATTTCACTGAACATAAAACATATTGAACATAAAGACCAAATTGGAGGTTGGAATTAATCTGTTACATGTAACATAAGACATAATATAAGATGTTTTGCTCTGAAAACCATCTCAAAAACCTTGAATTTGTAGATAAAATTGATCATTAGTAGATGGGATATTTATATTATATATAGAGAATATTTCATATTTAATAATGCATACATACAGGGTTTATCGTTATCTAGAACTAAATGAACTAAATCTACAACTAAAACCAGCCCGATCTCACGGCAATTCGTACATATTTTACGAGGTGGCTAATTCGTACGAATTCGTACGACCTCACTCGTACAAATTCATATGATTTTTACAAACTAGGCTATGCTTTACTTAGTTGCCAATTCGTATGAATTTGTACGAATGACCTACACCTAACCCCGCCCCTAAACCTACCATTCACTGGGGTTTAGACAAATCGTACAAAATCGTACGAGTGAGGTCGTACGAATTCGTACGAATTAGCTACCTCGTAAAATAGGTACGAATTGCCGTGACATAGCGTTGACTGAAACATACATTTGACTTACTTTAAATAAAATAAACATTAAGTGAAATAAAAAAAACAACTTATTATTAAAGATATACAGTACATTTATTTAATTTTAGTTCTTTTAATACTTGAACTAAACACAAATGAGAAAAGTAGCTGCAACTAGCTGAAATAATCTTTAATAATAAGTTTTTTTTTATTTCACTTAATGTTTATTTTACTTAAAGTAAGTCAAATGTATGTTTTAGTTGTAGATTTAGTCATTTTATTGTGTATTTTGGTCATTTTTATAAAAATGACCAAAATACACAATAAAATGACTACAACTTTAACTAAGATTAAAACAAAACATTAAAATAAATATAAATCTGATTTGAAATATTAACAAAAAACTACATAAAGAATAACTCTGCTCCTCAATTAAGCATTCCAACAAATGTACAAAGTCTGCTGCACTTTCTCACAGGTATGAAGAAAGCTCATTCGAAAGCACACTCTGGAGGGAAGAAAATCCAGATGAGATCTCCACACTTCACTAGTGGCCACGAGCACAGCTTTAGGCAAAGTCAGAAACCGAAGACCTTTTGGAACGTGCAGTCAGCCGTCACAATGCCCACAAGATATAGACAAAGCATTTTAAACCAGACACATGCATAACTGACATGCTCAAAGGGTTTAGAACTGTAAATGAAATACAATTATTATTTAATACAAGATAAGTGTCACAGAAGCCTCATGATAAATTTAGAGGGAGCGCTTATTAAGACCCTACCTTCACCGTCTGTCCTGCCTCAGGTCCGTCCTATTGGGAACAGAAGCAGATAATTAGTTGGGAATTCAGGAATACCTCTGTCAATAATTCAGTAGCATTTTAATTTCAAATGAATCGCTGCACTTACACGTGACCATGTGTGTGTCAAAGTGCCTCATCTTTTTTCTCCACCTTTTTTAATGCTTTTGAGCCAAGAGATACTTAAAATACGTTTTAAATTCAAATATGTTTAATTGTTAGGATTAAAATTTGTTCAGAACTATACAAGTTATGCGAATAAAGTTGAAAAAAGGTGAGATTTATAATTGTAATAGTTAATGATGAGTTAAATAATAACAACTGCTAATTATATAACTGTAGAATTTAGAAATTATATAGATTTTATTATTATAGAATGTGTATACATTGTACTATAATATATACTGTACAATTAAAGTAGATATATAATTTAGCATTATATGTAAAATTATGTTAGCAATATCCCCCCCCCCACACACACACACACACATGGCAAAAAAAAAAAAAAAAAAAAAAAAAGTAATATCCCAATTATTTTGCAGGTCTTACACAAGTGGAAATAAAATATAAAATGTTTAGATATTTATTTAGCATTCTCATTTTTCATTTCCACATGAAAATTAAACACCTCAGATGCATCACCTTTTCAGAAAGAGAGTTTTATCTGTTCTAATCTAATCTCATATCAACTCCTGCAGCAAAGGATTTTGTCTGATAAATTAAATCATTTTCTTTTGTTGATTTGTGTTTTAGCCATTTGAAATTAGCATACAAAATATATCTGTTACAAAGTCACATACTGAGCGGGAAAGAAACCGAGTTTATTTATAAACCAAGAGCCATTTATTTTAGGGTGTAAAGCCTAACATATTAAATCATAGTCGGTTTACAAATCTGTTTTTTTGTTGAGTATCATATTTGATGCATCAGGCTTTAAGGCTCATATAGTATGATGCAGTGAAAATATGGACTTCATACTCAAAGATTTATTTAGAAGGCCAAACTGAACAAAAATACGCAATTTAACATTTATAGAGACAAAAATCAAGATGAAATTATAATATCTTGTAATGTAAATCACTGAGATCTTTATAACTGTATAACAGTAAGTTGTCAGTCTATGTTTCCCAATAATATGCCAGTAAAATGATATTTAAAAGTTCAGAGTTATGATCAAAGCTGAAGTTGTAGTTTTTATTGTTGGGCAAAACATAATGCAATGCAATGCAATGATGATTGAGAGATGAACAAATAAACATTCCTTAAGAACTCCATGTATCATATTTGATACTCACATTTTAAAACAGATAATCAAGTAAACCTAAGTTTCTCAAGTCCACTGATTGTCATTGTTCAACTTGAAATATTACAATCAGATAACAGTAAGCTATAAAAATTGTGATATGTCTTTTACAGCAAAGTTAAACCAACAATTATATATATATATATATATATATATATATATAGCATATATATACACACACACACACACACACACACATGTACACTCCACTTGGTTTAATATTTTGTATCTAATGCAATTATATATATATATATATATATATATATATATATATATATATATTTATAAAACGGTTAGTTCCATTCCTCGATTCTGATTGGTCAGCAGCTGTGTTTTATTCACGATACATGACCGCTTCACCCAACGGTTCTGTGTATCACTTGAGCAACACCCTTAGCAACCACCCTTAGCAACATAAACAATCAATGGCATCAAAACTGTTTAATGTATTATGTAGTAGCTTGCTATTTATTTAATGAAGTATGAGTGACCCCTGCTGGCGTTATGTTGCATCTTTAATCTTTGATTTTGAGACTCTGCCCTTCCCCTGTCTAAATAAACGCTTCTCACGCGGAGATGTGTTGATGTATGTGCGGCGCTTGTCTGTGTGAAAGACTACAGTTTCCGAAGTGAGGAGGGAATATTACTGAATTTATTAGTTTTCTGTTTCAGGTGATTCTGTATGACCATCAGTTTACATTGTAATGACTCTTGCAAACTCGCGCTGTGCCGCGAATCGGTCTGTTTTAAAACTAAAAGACGGAAAACAGACGATGCTGAGAGATAAGCAGATGTATGCAGGCACTCCGCTTCGCGTCGTGCCTAACAACGCCCTTCAGCCGTGATTTATTCACGATACAGCACGGCCTCTCGTACCTTATTGCTTAAATATATACACACACACACACACACACACACACACACATACACATATGGACTTGTATAAGCAGTATAAACTTGTATACCTGAATGGCGATGGTTAGGGAGGACGCCTGAAAGTGTTTCTCAATCACATCAGCTATTCTCTGTGTGGTCATGAACAGATCTGCCACCTCATCAGGACGAAGGTCTCGGAATCTCTCAACGACGCGAAGAGGACAAACTAGAACATCTGTAGGAGGAGCTTGTCAAGGGAAAAAAACATTTAAAACAAGGAAAATACACATTACTGCACAAATTTGGGTTTCATTAAACAAAAATATTTCACTCTTTCAAAATATAGCCACAAGTTGTAAGCAATATGCATGCTAATATGATTTTAGTGTGAAAATTTGCTTAGTAAAGTTTTCTAAGTGAAGTTATGTGCCATGACAGTGTAATGCCTAAAACCATGAACAGGATAAAAATAAATAAATAAATAAATAATAATGGATAAAATAATTAAGATAAAAAAAAAATTAAAAAAATTAAAAAAAACGGTAACACTTTACAGTAAGGTTCATTGGTTAGCATTAGGTAACGATATTAGTAAACAACATTAGTTAACAACATTAGTAAACAAACAGAATCAACAATACTTCTACAGCATTTATTAATCTTAGTTAATGTTCATTTCAGCATTTACTAATGCATTATTAAAATCACAACTTGTGTTTGTTAACATTAGTTAATGCACTGTGAACTAACATGAATAAGCAATGAACAACTGTATTTTCATTAACTAGCATTAACTCAAATGTTGTGAAAATTATGTGAAAGACTGTAAATCTATAGCTTGGCTTAACTTGTATTGGAATCTGGAATATTACTTTAAGTTGCATTTACAGTAAGTTGTACAACAGTTAAGTTGTATTTACAATACAGAGCATTCCTTTGAGCCATTGTAACAAATTCACCTTTAACTGACAAAGTGATTTCTATAGTTATACAATGGAAAGGTATTGCAGAATTCGTGTAGAACAAATATCTTACCACTCCAGAGATGAAGAAATACATTACAAAGTGGCCAATATCACCTAACTTAATCTAGACGAATGAAAAAACTCTATAATAACCACAGGAAGACAAAACAGGGACAGGCTGAACATATGAATGAAGAAAGAAGCTGTGGACCCTGAATTTTTCTGTCCCTGCCCTGAATACTAATAACATGAGATTCTATAGCACACATACACACTGATGTAAACCCACACACAAACCCACATCCTTCTACACAAGCAAAATAGAGCAGACCCTCCGTGCCAGACAAATTATTGGAATATCAATGGTTCTGATGTGGGAGAGATAGGCCCAATTTGAATTGGAAATGGATGAATGATTCTGATAGGCATCAGCACTCAAAAGAGAAAGCTCAGAGAGAAGAGTCCTTCTTCACAACTGCCCTGCTTGACTCCAAACAGCTTTTATTAAAAAAGATTCATAACATCTCATATCGTACGTCTCATTTCTTGATTGTTGTTTTCTTCTTGCCAAACGTTTCGATTCTATTCTTCCTGCCCTTCATACTTCATAACAAATCACTCCAAAACATTTTCACTGCAAATCAAATAACTTCACAATAAAACTAATAGGCTTTAGATATGGATGGATGGATGGATAGATAGATAGATAGATAGATAGATAGATAGATAGATAGATCAGAAAAGCTCTGTTAATTGTGATGCCATCTTTCATAGGATACCGCAAGTCAGTTTGTTGAAATTTCATCCTTGCTAGATATTCCACAATCAACTGTAAGTGGGATTATTGGAAACTGGAAGCATTTAGAGAACAGGGTCATCAAGCTGGTGCGTAAAACTAGAGCATTGCCAACGCTCTACTGATTTGATTAGCTAAAGAGTTCCAAACTTTCACTGGCATTAATATCAGCACAAAAACTGCATGGCGAGAGCTTGATGGAAAGGGTTTCCATGGCCGAGCAGCTGCATGCAAACCGTACTTCAACAAAGACAATGCCAAGCATTGGATGAGTGTGTGAAGCATGATGCCACTGGACTCTGGAGCAGTGGAATCCTGTTCTATGGAATGAAAAATTAGATCTTCTCTGTTTGGTAGTCTGATGGGCGAGTCAGGGTTTGGTGGATGCCAGGAGAACATCATCTGCCTGACTTCATTGTGCCAACTCCAAAGGTTTCTTATTTAAAATGTGCTTTTGCAGCATTGAACAATGTGGCCAATCTCAGACATGTCTGTTGATTTCTTAAACGCAATGGCCAACCAGAGGTGTTTAAGTTAGAATCCACTTACCATTCAAAGTGCTGGAGTTTTCGTTCAGACCTGAGTTACGCAAGTTTGTGAATCCTGTCATTATAACAAAGTGTAGAAACGATGCAAATAAAAGATGCATTGTGCAATGTAGAGAACTTCATTGATTATAAAAGAACTTTGTGAGATTGCAATAAACTGAAATGAGTGACATGCTTTCTTGGATATCTAATCCATTCAGAATCTGATTTTTTTTTTTTTTACACGCTGCAAAGTTTCAGGGTGTGAAAACTTATGTATTGCGTCAAGAAAAAAAGGGTCGCTCTTAAAAAAAGTTTGAAAACCATTGCTTTACTGGATGAACAGGCATAAATTCCCATAGAAACACTCCAAAATCCTGTGGAAAGCTGTCCCAGAAGAGTGAAGGCTGCGAAGGGGGTCGAGCCCCATTTTAGTAACTTTGTATTTAAGATTCAATGTCCCTGTTGGTCTAATGCTCAGGTATCCAAATACTTTCTATATAGTGTATCTCTAGCAGGAAGACTTTCTTTGACAACAGTAAGGGCATGCTCTCAAAATTAAAGGTGAATGATGCAACATAACGCCAGCAGGCATCTCTGATACTTCATTAAAGTACAGTAGACTCTTACAGTAGAGTTGCAAAGACTGAAAAACATCTTCCCTCTCTCTCTCTCAGGTCATGAGATCAATAGCCATTTGATTCTCCACAAACAGTGAGATATTCTTACAAAACAATTTTATGAACTCTGTAAGCTACTGAAATTTAGGTTCAGAGTTGAAAGAAAAACTTAAGAGGGATATTAACCATGCTGATATGAATACTGCAGTAAATGGATGCAGAATGAGTTATTAGACTCTTTTTTATTTGTATTTTTTGTTCATACATTCATACAGTATATCAGCATGGTGTCTGCAAGTTATATACTCATAAAAATGTGTACATATATCTTAAATCAAAACTCAAATACATTCTTACATTCATATTCATTCATACAGCCAGACAGAAATTCATCATACTGTTTGAAGGACTACACTACATGAGTACATTAGGCCGCTCACAGCATAATGGTCACATTAGAGCTGAATTTATCCCAGGAGTCTCCGTGAAAGGCACACAAGATCTGTTTCCTCGGCTTTCATGTAAAGCTTGCTGGAATGCAATCAGATGCCATATTAACTGGTGTCTTTCACCCCAGTGTGGGCTACATGTACGCATCACTAGGGATGAAAAAAAAAAATAGCATTTGCTTCAACAAAGATGATGAAGGAAGAGGAGGAATAGGAAAGAAGATGGCATGCAAGATGGCTGTTTGGCATAATATGTTTACTGTTTATTTGAGGAACCAGTATTGCTGAGCTGAGGTCTGGTCATTTTTACAGAGTGTCATTTTGGTGGTATATGTAGTGTCTTTAGCCCTATTCGGACGGGACTAATTTTCTAAACAGCATTCGAGTTACAGGTCTTATAACCCGACGTCTGTGATTCCATGTACCAATTTGGACGTGACTAACACCTCTGTGTTTATTACAGAGGTGGGAGGGTGTGTTTTGTGCATCTGGGCGTTGCAGAGATCACATGCTCTCGATGCGTGCATTGCATATAGTCATAAACTATAACATCAACTGCAATAACTGCAACTGTTTAGTTTTCATAAATCTACATATGTAGGCTAATTAAAACATTATGTAATTGAGTGCAGAAACGAAGGTGAGTAATCTTACCTGACATTGATATTACTGTAGCTAGTCTTAACAGTTTACATGATCTGGCTCTTGATTTTATTATTATTATTATTATTATTATTATTATTATTATTATTATTATTATATTTATTTGCCAGGAGGCAAACTCTACTATAGAGAAACAGAATAAAGTACTTACATTTTAAAAAAAAATACTGCATAGTCTTTACCGTATGAATTAAATGTACATTACTTCTTATTAAAGTTACTAAAGTTGTTCAGTAAACAGCAGTGAATAATTTTATTTTCTTTTCTTTTCAGCTCTAATACACTGACAAGCATTTACTTTCCTAACTGTTTATGTTCACTTAAAACTGAAAATTTCACAACTAAAAATTATGAAAACTGAAACTGAAAATTCACAAAGACGGATATTTTGATACACCTAAAGCCCAAAGTAGCTTATACTTGTCCATGTTTCGCTCGGTCTTAGATTGCTCGCACAGAAAGCCACCTGGGGCCGGTTGCACCAGCTTGACGTACACCCGGTTGTAAGACTAGGCTGGACGTGAAATGAAAAATCATTTAAAAGTCAATTACCATTTTTAATCTAATTAATTACATTGGGCTAGGGCTGCGACGATAATTCGATGCAGAATCGATTCGTGGAACGAATGCATCACAATTCTCTTTGGAATCGATTCTGAGCTTAGATTTTAACAGATGGCGCTCTAGTTCTAGTCTAGATCTAGTTTTTATCCGCACACTCAGATAGCTCATGAAGAAGAGTGCTGAAGGGCGCTTGTGCGTTCGGCTGAGTCATGTAATTTTACCTCGGCTTAGAATGCTTTTATGACGTGAGATTTAATGTAAACACAGCCCATTGTGAACACCCTTGTAATTCGCTTCAACCTTTTTAGGAATGATTATTTTAGGTTCAGATGTGTGTAAGGATTTGGAAACAATCAGAGTACGACTGTTTCTAAAGCATGCGGCGCCATCTGCTGTTCAAAACTAAGTTCAGAATCGACTCGATAAAGAATCACAATGCATTCGGAAAATCTCAGAATCGATGCTGAATCATTTCTCGATTCACGATGAATCGATTTATTTTCCCAGCCCTACATGGTGCTGCATAACATAAAGGAAGATAATTAGAGAAACATTGCAGCATTTTTTTTTCACTAGTAATCAAAACAGTGTTGTTACCAACAGTCTTCAGAATACCTTCTTTTATCTTGCGCAAAAAAAAGTAAGTCATTCACATTTGAAATGGCATGAGGGTGAGTGAATGATGACAGATTATTATTATTATTTTTATTATTTTATGTGAACTAGCCCTTTAATGTTTGTTTGTTTGTTTATTTGTTTGTTTAAAGAAGATACTAAACCTGCCAGTAGGTGGTGGTAAATATATTTGAGTCATTCATTCATTTGATTCATTCAAATGGCTGATTCAGTCAGGAATTAAGTGAACGGCTCTCTCGAAGGAGCCTTTGAATCCCTGGTTCACACCATTCGTTCAAAGCAAGGATTCATTCAGAAAAGGCTTTATGGGTAATATTTTTATTGACAAAATTGAGCAAAAACACAATATTGTGTTTAAAATATAACATTATTAACTTCTTATTTACTTAGCTGTTGAATAAAATTACATTTGCACTTGTGCTATTCATGACAAAAACAACACTCGTGTGATATTGCTCTCGCTGCTCATGTGATATCTTATTATGTAATATAAATATGAGACAAAAACTCATACAGGTGCATTTTTTTGGCCCAATATCTTGAATTGTAGAGCA
The DNA here is from genome assembly GCA_021397915.2 of Tor tambroides. Taxonomy (NCBI): domain Eukaryota; kingdom Metazoa; phylum Chordata; class Actinopteri; order Cypriniformes; family Cyprinidae; genus Tor; species Tor tambroides. The sequence continues at coordinate 73,411 of JAFVLL020038036.1, forward strand.
TAACTGCATTTATGGAGTTGTTGCCTTGCATCATATTTGTCAACAGTCAACAGAAAGAAACGTAAGATGACGCACAGGTCTAGGGGCAGGGCCAATTAACTAATTAATCAAGTTATCGCGTTAAACTGACAGCCCTAATACAGATGCCTCAATTCAAGGTAATTTAAGTTACACAACAGTTACAGTGCTATTGTTCATGTCAGAAATGTTCATATAATAACAATTTTAATTTCCCACCTACACCATGAAAAGTACTTCTTTTTTTTTTTTTTTACTATAGTTTGACTGCTCTCTCATGATCTTCCACAGATGCATGCCAAAATCAGATCAATGGCATTATTCTCAGTCATAGCAGTTATTTGACTGCTTTCATCTCTTTGTCTTTGCAGGTTTACAGTCCTTTGCTAATTACAGTCCTTTCAAACATCTGCCCTTGAACCTTATAGGCCTACTACTGAAATGTTGACACATCTACAAATGAATCACAGCTCTGAGCAGCTGGGTAATGTGATCGAACTATAACCACATAAAGAGGAAGGCAAGTAAATAAATAAACGGAGGTGCCACTACAAACAGCGATGGATCGCAAATCCCTAATTAGCCCTCGAAATCGCATTCGGGAGCTAAGCGGCTAGCAGGAAATGAACATGGAAGTAGCCATGGCAGCCAACAGGGTGAAATTTAATGCAACAATTAGCACTTAGCGCAGGGAACGTGACCTCTCTGATAGAGTAGGACTCTGGGCTCAGGATCCAGTAATGTGTGCTGAAGAGCGGGTCAGGAAGTCAATACAGTGCTAAATGTGACCAAAATGGAACACAGGAAGTCCCCACCTCATCATTTCAGAGCAGCGTGACCCATCGGTGCTGATGAGACGATTAACAGAGGGATTCCGCGGCCTTTGACTTTGCATGCGGTGTTCTTCTGTCCTTATGGCATAGCGTGTCTAGCATTTGTTTGCTTGTGTATTCGTTTTTTTCCTCTGAAAATAGTGGTGAAGCTTAAAAATAAAGGGTGTGAAGGTGTATAAGGTAAGACAGGACTATTTTCTCCCTTTTTTGCTTTCCTTTTCCCTTCCAGCTCAAGTTTTGACACTTAATAGGGCTATTTTGGACACACAAAAAAGCAGGACACGACTGAGCAATACAGACAGTCTTTTAGCCTGTGATGAACCCAGCAGGGGAAAAATGAATCAAACTGCCTTTATTCGCTTCCCACCCTAACTACAGGACTGTCAGAACAAAGAGATCTCACACACAGCTACCAATCCAGCCTGTCTGCCTTATTACAGGCCTCCTAAGCCGGCCAAAACTTGCCAGCTGCCCGCTGGAGTGACAGAACTGCTGGCAAAGGGCTTTTTTAGCAAAGCATCTTTTCAGAATTTCAAAGATGCCCAGAAATAAAAGAGAAGGCGAGACGGGTGGAGTAGATGTCGCTCTTCTATTTATCAACCCACCAGACTGGCTCTTCAATATACCTACCATCATTTTGTGTTGTCCTCATTGCAAAAACAGTCATTGCAGACAAATGGCTTTTTAATTGCAGTAAGAATCCCTGCAATCACAAGCTCCTAACTTTTATGACATCAATCATCTAAATGTTTTAATATAAGCTTAGACTAATTCAAAAGCCTGGTGTGGTCATTATATTTTATGTGCCATTCGCACCACATACAGTTATGTCTACCCTCTGTACAGATGCAAACACAAGCACACAAACAGTAATTATACCTATCAAAAAGAAACAGGGCAATTAAACAGCATGCCAGGCAAAAGAGAGAGGCGGTTTATGTTCTGACAGGAGCGTAGATCGCATTTCAACTTAGGGGGGACAACAAACAGGAAATTTGTTTTATAGTTTTGATTACAGTATTGACAATTTGATGTTTTCCTGAAATTGGGAGGAAATTGTCTGTCTACTCCCACTGTGTATTGGAGAGAGCATGTGATTTTGCAATAAATTAAGGGGATCAAAAATGTGAAAATTTGACAAATGTTAAGTCAGTATGTCATTATTTCAAAATAAATCAGGATGATGACCAGGACCCTGATGAGAAATCCCTTGATAGGGTTTATTTCACAGTAATGGCTGCCTGTGTCTACATTATTTTGTTCACCCAAAAATGAAAATGATGTTGGAGATCGGGCTGAATATTCCTAAATGCAAGCTGTTATTTGTTAAAAAAAAAAAAAAAAAAAAAAATACATAAAATACAGTGTGATCTCATATTCTGAAACAATGGTGTCTGGCGTTAGCTGACATTCAAATTTCATTGCATTGCATCCATTTCAAAATAGCAACGTTCACATTCAGCGGAACTCACCCTTCACGTCTGAAAAAGTCATGATGTGAGTAAATGATGACTAAATGTCTGGGTGAACTATCTCTTTAAAGATCCCCCCCTCAAATTATGGGTTAGAACTTGATATGTACAGTATTTAAGGAGGTAAAATCTGCTGGTTCCAATCTGATTGGCTGTCTGTATGCGAAGGAACTTACAGACTAGCAATGATTTCCATCAGTGTGAGGAGCCTAAACTGGTTTGCTGGTTTTAATCAGTATAAGATTAATCTTAACTGGTTTCCTAGCATGACCAACTGGAAACTGTCCTTAAAAGTAGCCATCAACACATCCTCACCACTCTGGAAATCTAAAAAAGATCCAGGTTAGATGGGCCAAAAATGGATCTTTCGCAGGGTAGTCACTAGATTTGTCCAATTTTGTGACCAAAATATCATTTGGTTTGAAGCCACTGACAATAAGTAAACAAGATATCAGTGCATGTTAGCCCATATAGCATTTGAGAAACCACACAAGATTGCAAAGACTTTATGCTAACAGTCAAAACTTTGGTTTATGTAACTAGAAACACAATGGCCTTTGCAAAGCAAATCCTTTCCCATTCTGATAGCTAATCCAAAAGCAACCATCATTCTCTGTCAGAAAAGATCTCCCAATACGCCACTCCGCGAGAGAACAGGGGCATGCAAGGTGACAGAAAACTTTTACTATCTAATAAAACATTATCATTTGTGAGAGCACAGATGGGACACATCTGCATATACAGAGATTATTAGAAAGGCAGGTGACAAAAGCTCACTAGCGTTCAGCCATCAGAGAGTAGGTAGGCTAATACCGCAGGGTAGGTATCACCGCTCGCCTGAAAATGCAGCATCCTAATTCCAAGGTGGATTTTTTGAGGCTCTGATCCATGAACTTGCTCATCATCGCTCTACACACCTTGCTGCACCTTCAGGTTAATGGCAGTATTCACACACAGGTTCATCCACGTGTCTCTGTCCTATTACGCTGTGACAGACGGTCTCTCTGCAGCCTGCAGGATCATCCTTCACACTTGATTAGCAAGGCAAATAGGCAGGAACGGGAGCGTATCATGGGAGAAAGACTTCACATGTGACACCTTGAAATGGACGCCACCAACCCGAGGGAGAGTTTAATATGAACACAAGCCGTTTTCCTGTGATACGCAGGATGACAGGAAAGCAATAATTAGGAAAGGATATCAATGGGATGACGGAAAATGACTAATCTCAACAGTACTGAAGGCTAATGGTTAGTAGTATCCGCGTGGCATTATTACAGATGGTTATTGAAACAAAAATGTTCATGACAGCAGGAGGATCCCAAGTGACTGGCCATAAATGATGGGGAAATTAATACCTAAATCAATTATAGTATATCATATCAATAAAACTGACAGTCATGAAACTGTTGCTTCAGGTAGCAGTTTGGTAACAGAGACTCTTTGGCATTAAAAGAGTCTTTTGGCATTAAAATAGTACTGTCAAGTTTTACTAAAGACATGGAGTGAAGAATTAGCACTGAAAAGGCTAAGACACAGGTGTTTTTTTTTTTTTTTTTGCGCCTGACCTTAT